>CAUOPZ010000293.1:5000-17500 GCA_963457665.1 Thysanoteuthis rhombus
AGTACAATAGTCAGTTGTGTCAGGGTGCATGGTACTTGCCTTTGTGATGTACATATATATCTGTGTGCACAGGTGAGTGTGTGTATATGTGAGAGCAACCATCCATAACGCACTTGAAAGTTGATTTCAGCCATGTGGCAGAGCAGGATTGATTGATTGCTTTTATGGTGAGTGGAGCTGCATTCAGATCAGTTGGTTTAGATTCTACAACTACACTCACACATTTGATTGTTGTCGCTGGCAGATGACAGCTTTGTACAAACTTTTGCTTCCAGTTGTTGGAAGTATGGAAGCACTTAATAATGTTTGAAGGAAATGCTGGACTGTTTATGCAGAATCCAGGGATGAAACACTATGATTTGTTGACATGAGAAGAACAGATACTACACTTTGATCTTAAGATCATTAAAGGCTGGACCCAGGAACTAGGATAATGCAAAGTTCATTATGATACACATTTTCAGTGGGTTTTTTTTCCAAACTTTGTTCAGTAAATCCAAAGTCAGAGGATCTACAAATTCAAAGCCAGAATTCATTTTTACTGTAATTTCTTCAATAGTCACATTTTGCTAATCCTATTTTTAATCAAATTGATTGATTTTAGAAAAAGAATAAGAGCAGAAAAGAACCAAGTACTTCAATACAAAAACTAGATTTAAAATTTTCTACCACAGAATCTATCTTCTGCAATATGCCCGCCATAAAGCAAAACAAAACACCATTTCTCTTTTTCTTATCCTTCAGATTAAAACACCCACTTCTCTAGTCAGTAACATATTATAAATGGTAATAAAATGAATTTCATTGTAACTATATGATAATTGTGCCAAATAAAACTGCAGGCAATCTTTGATTTGACACTGCCAGAATCTCCACTTTAAGTGACTAAAAGTGGCTATAATTTTCAATGTATGGCTTTAAAAATGGCTTGCAAGAATAATAACGTTATTTGGAGAATGGTATTTTTAGGTCAAGAACAGCATTATTTGGATAACAGTATCTTTTGGCTAAGAATAACATTATTTGAAAAACAGTATCATTAGATTGATAATAACATTTTCCAAAGAATGGTATCTTAGAGATAAGAGAAATCAATGGTTTTAATTTTCATCATTCCATCTGATCAATATGTTGTATGATTATACTTTTTGGAGCCTTTATATGAGTTTTTGGAGTGTATACAGTTACCTGGAAATTAAATTTAACCAATTTCAGCCATTTCAAAAGCTAGTCATTGGAAAATGTAGCTGCTTTTAGCCATTAATAATAGCTTTTCTCTCCTGGCAGCATCAAACCAAAGATTGCCAGACACAACTATGAATCAGGATATAAAATCTTTTTTATACCTCATTAGGATACGGAATTTCAAAAATTCACGACTTTTACTTTGTATAATTTAGCTGATATCAAATTAAATTAAATGATGTATTCAACAAGTATAATAGAAAAATAATTAAAGAAATACAGTATATACAGGTAGAGAATAAAGTTAATGCTTTTCAAGTTTTATCAAGTTAATGTTTTCCCCATGTTGTCTCTTAATCCAACAAAATGAACAGTGCATCATTTCCATAGCTAGCACTTGATCTCTTCCATGAAAAAAAAAGAGTAGAAACCAATAAAAGAATAAATTAAAATGCGCATTTTCTTTTTTTAATGCACATAAATGGTATTGAGAAAGAAAAATTCTACTAAGTTCAAAATAGTCGGGTGTAATCAAGCAGCCACAAAATAATTCAAATTAAAAGTACTTTTTCTTCACAAATAAGAGAATAAAAATAAATCCAAACTATGAAAATGGCATACTCACAAAGTTTTTCATCAAAAGATTCCAAATACATCTTGCTGATACTAATTAATCAGCAAAGAGACAAAGAGAATTTGTCTCACTAAGAAACTATACTGAAAACATTCACTAAGAACAAAAACAAATTGAAAAGCAAAAAGGTTTTATAATACCAGTGCTTATTTTCAAAAAACATTAGGAACCAAAAAGCATACATACATTATATATATGAAAACAAATATTTAAAACACAAAAAACCAGGATGAAATAGAGTGACACTTCTTGGATGAGATGAATGAATGACAATATGATTAATTTCAACTGAATGCAAAAATTGTTAATTTTTGCAGAAACACTTACATCTTATCTGTTTTACAGCAGGCCCAAATAAGCTGTCTTAGATGTTGAATGATAGTTCTACTGCAAATTAGAAATATATAAGTCAAAGGTTTATTTTTCAAGACTACATTTGTGTATGTATCCTGAATAATTCAACTGCAGCGCAATAATTCTTAAAATGTTGTTTACATTTATTATAACAATCATCCCCTCTGTTAATAAGAACTTACCTCGAAATACAAGTGGATAAATATTTTTATATCTTGCAGGCCGAAGTGTGTCTCCTCATATACAACTTGACATCAGATCTAATTATTAGCAATAATTGAAATTATACATAAAAATTAAAATTGCATCATTTTTCAATTCAGAGCTCAAACTTAAGTGTATAGCTGGAATACTGAGTGAACGTGATAGATGTTAAGTAAAACAAATTTCATTGAATAGCAAGACTAACTAAAAGTTGAAACTATATTTGTTAAGCATGATCTGGTGAATAAATACATACATGCAAATATAAAAATGTATGAAGTCAAGGTGAATAGAAATAAATATAAGACAAAGATTTATGGATAGACATATACATATGAGCATCATAAATGCAGATGCAATTACTGTGTAATTCTTTTCAATCAAATGAGTAGATGATTGCTTATTTTAGCACTGATCAATTCAATATGGTACAAATAGTTAAACTCATTTTTTTGAACTGCAAGTAAACCAAATGGACAGACCACAGTTGCATGAAGAATAAATTTTAAAAAATGGGTTGAATTCTTTATACTGATTTGACTAGCCATGTTAATTTTGTCTGAATCCTGATAAATAATTTACATTTGATTGATATGTGTTGTTGGTCTGTGTGAGTATATGAGCTGAATGGTGGTACCACAAAGAAATGGTGTTGAATTGTGAAGTGGGTGGTGCAGCAGAATACACATGAATACAAATCAAGGTGCACAAATATTTCTGATATTCAAACTTGATGGTGGTAAAAATACAGAGTAGATTTAAGCATTCCTTCAATCATATATAGGATATACAAATAACATTTGTGTTATTGATGAAGGTGTGATGCATAAATAGTGGTGGGGGTATAGTTGAAACTTTAAATATACTGCATACCAGTAGGAACGTCTGTCTAAATTCATGAAATTGACTGATTCTACATCGCCATTAATTGTAAGGCATGTGAGTATACATTTATATCAATATATAAGTGTGTAGTTATTCCATCACAGTTTCAAACACGCATCTTGTATGACTCAAGTTGTTTACGGTAGCCGAAGATACTTACCCAACCCTAAGTCACCAGTTGTGTTGTTGCATTAGGGAGGATATGAGAGGAAGATTATTTACGCACTGAATGGTAACGTATTTTATGCGAAGGACAAAGAAGAATTTTTAGTTGTGTGAATGTTGTTATCATTTTTTTTCTTTCAAATATTCTAATACAGTGGCCAACATTTCAAATTGATCTGAACGAAGAAAAGAGATCATTCCTTTAACAAGATACGATGTCACGTGACTACCAATGGTGGCGGCTGCTATACCGTCATGCACTGTTCCATCATGGCCAGTGTATCTGCAACAACTACTAATTAATTAAAATAGAAAAAAGGAATGGCAAATATTTGAGACCACATTTTTTTAAACGCTGATCTTCCACAAGGCTAAAGTAGATTTTTAGTTTGAGTGTCTATTAAGTTTATTCTCCGTTTTTTATTGAAATAACTCCCTAGAGACCTGTGAGGACGAAGAGTTCGGGTTTTAAAAAAGTGGGGGAGGAGTGGCCGAGGACGAAACGGCCTCCTCAGCTCACTACAAACAAATGAGGGACAGTGAAAGACTAATGTAAACAACGGAAAGGATGAAAGAAGAAAAGATGAATTAAGGAAGGAAGGAAGAAAGATCTAAAGCGGAGTACGTTTGGCTCAGTCGTCCCCCCCCCCTTTTCTTTTCTAATTCCGTCCGAAGCACTCGCTATTTGGTTAGTTATCTTTTTATTGATCACTCGGTTTTCGTTACGTTCAGGTATGACAATTTTGAGATTAAATTAGTAGTTACTGAAAGTTTTAGACACATTAATGAGCATGTAATTTGGAGAAGCAAGCCTTCATTGAACAAGAAAAGATTCAGAATGTTGGTAGGAAAATCTGAAATGTGTTTGTCTGAGCATGAAGTCTCGCGAAAGTTCTACTGCATTGTAAACCAATGCGTGTATTGTTGGGATATGGTTTTTCTGCAGCCAAGCTAACAACAACAAAAAAAAAAGTTTAGCGATGGATTTTCCAAACAATAACATCTTTCGGGTATAATCCCAAAACGAGATACAGGTAAGAAAGAAAATGTTTAAAGTTATCACAGTAGCACATGAGAGGGGGGATTCAAAATTACGACTTGGTCTGTGAGTTTTATTTTTTGTTGTTTCGTCGAAAAAAAATTCTGTGACTATTTTTTTTTCTTTATCGTAGGATTAGAGTGTTGGATTATCCGACTTTCCCTTAATCCTAGAAAAATGGTTTTCTAGAATTGGAATTGGTATAGTTCTGTTTTAGTTTGAATGTCATGAAACTCGGTTAGATGAAGCACGATCTTTTCACAACTAAAATAAGTAATGTTTTAATTTATCTAATTTGTCCTTGGATTTTTTTTTTCAGAATTCAGTTAGTAATATTTTGATAAAGCGAGTTGACTAAAGAGCCAGGCTCGTAAGGAAAGCCGTGCGATAGACATACTATTTCGCTTTCATAAGAAAAACAAAATGGTAAAATAAAATTAATAATACCCTAATAACCCCCTTTTTTTTTTTTCATTCAAATTTACATAAAAAAGTTGAATTATTCAATTTTGACTTATTAAGTCAAAATATATTGAAAAAATCTTTTTCGGTCTGTGACCTGAAAGTTGTGTCAGTCACCACGAAAAATGCCGAATATAAAAAGTGCAAGCACATGGATAGCGAAACATTCGTCATATTGAAAGGGAAAATATATTTTTTTGGAAAATTATCTATTGTATCTATTCCATCGTATTGAAAAATTAGAAAAATAGCCTAAAATTTTAATTGTGTTTATGTAATGCTAATGAATGACTTACGTAAATGTCTGTTTAGTATTTTATTACCTTGCTAAGTCAAAGTAAAAACATGATTTTTTTTTTTTCACTAAGATAGCAGGTATTGTCTGTCTACAAGTGTATCATCAGTTGAAGTGTCTTGGAACATTAATTCATTACATTATCACGTATGAAATGTTGATGAAGTGATGATATAAACAATGAAAATATTTTTTTTATTGTATCGTAATATTGCCCATATGAGGCGATATCCTTTTCCCAATCTTTCTTTCAAAGCAAAAACAGATTTTTGATAAATTTGAAAAAAAAAAATGCAAAATAACCTTTATTGATTCAAATGCATAAAAAAAATACTGATTTCGGTACGGTACTAAATATTACCTGTTTTTTGTTGTTTTTGTTTTGTTTTGTTTTCTTTTTCTTTTTTTAAACCATTTCAGTCTGTGACTACAAGTTCTGGGACGTTTTTGTAGGTACTACCTGCATTGTGACTTAATGTCCTAGATTCAATCCCATAAGCATAACGAAAAGTTTCAAGACTTTATTTCTCTTTAAAATCTCCTGAAGGTCATGTTTTGTACATTAAGCAAGAACAGTGACTGTTAATTTTGTCTAAACCCCAGATTGACTAAACTTTTATAAGTATTCAATCAATTTTGTCAACGGTTTTGTGCAAAAATATTGGAAATTGCAGGATTAATTGAACTAAACTATATATCTGCCCTTATAGGCGGCATAAGTTGTTGTCCAGAAAAGAAATAAGATAGATCGAAATCAGATAGCGTTTAATTCAATTTTAAAAATTGATTCAATAGCACTCTTTCTTTACACTGTTAGGAAAGTGGTGGGCTAATGTAAAAAAAAAAAAAGTTAATATTGAAAAAGGGGCATTAATGTTAAAAAAGAGTTGGTTCAATCTTGAAAATGTTAGAAAAAAGTTAAAAGTTTCTAAAAAAGCAGTGTAATGTCAAGAGTGATGGCGTAATTTTAAAAAGATGTTCAGAAATGGAGCAAATAGTAAAAAATGCATTCGTGGGGGGTTGATGTCAAGAAAAATGGGCATATTATTCAGAAAGGGGGATTAATGTTGAGAAGCGGATAAAATTTCCTTTGAATTTCAACCAAGAAAGAGAAAAAAGATTGCCAGTCAATTTTAACTCCCCCCCTGATTTTGACCTTTAAAAATGAAAAAGTAGATTCACTCTCTATCTTGACACCTTAAGTGGAACAAAGTCCCTCTCCAGGGATCAAACCATGACAATCCCTGATTTTTTTTTCAAATCTGGTGCATATTATAGATCTTATGCGACAAACTGA
Organism: Thysanoteuthis rhombus; assembly: GCA_963457665.1. Taxonomy (NCBI): domain Eukaryota; kingdom Metazoa; phylum Mollusca; class Cephalopoda; order Oegopsida; family Thysanoteuthidae; genus Thysanoteuthis; species Thysanoteuthis major. The sequence goes on from CAUOPZ010000293.1 coordinate 11,521, forward strand.
ATGACACCCGTCTCAGATTTCTTGCTCAAAGTGTTCCTGAGACATAACTCTCTGAACTCTGACAAAGTTCGAGTGATATTTTAGTTGTTTTTACTCCAAGAGATCTATTTTATTTACAACTTCAGTATCAAATAAAAGATGTTGACTTGAAATTAACTCTTTGTAGGTTTTTTGACCAATTGAACACTTTTCTTTAAAATTTGACAAATAATTGGTCTGGCCTCTGGTGTGATTTGTACAGAATGGGAGCTAAGCTTAGTGTCACACAAAATTCACAGAAAGTCAAGTTGTTAAAATGAACTTTCAAGTAGAATAACTCATTTTATATGGAAATTTAGGCAGTTTAGTTTCAATGATTATTCCAGTTGATCTCATCAATGAAGAATTTTTCTGCTATGGTCAATGATAATTTTACCCTTGATTTTTGACACCTGAAAGTGAAGTATGAAAGCTTCTCATTTTTGTTTCTTGAAACATAAAAAAAAAATCTCTCAGATTTTGACCCCTAGAGGTAAATGTACCCCCTCGATTGGATTCCTAGAATTGAAAAAAAAAGATTTCTTCAGGATTATGAACTCTTAAGTGTGAAAAAAAAATTTCCCCTCAGATTTGATCTTTATAAGATAAAAGTTTCGGCCATATTTATATAAACTTATGTATCTAAACAATTATTCAAAATAAATAAAGAAAACTAACTAAATCTAAAAATGGCGTTTAATCAAAGATCACAAACAACATAATGCATTAACTGGGTATTTCAGCAAAGTTATGCTACTGGACTGAATACCTGCCCTAATGGGCTGATGGGTTGCTGCCACCAAAAGAAATAGAAAGATAGATCGATATAAATCAGATAACATTGTTTTAATTTGTGTTTAAAATAGATTTAATACCAGTTTTTCTTTGCAGTCAGGGAAGAAGTAGGAGGTGGGGGGCTAATGTTGAAAAAAGTGCTAGTTTCCTGAACCAGGAGCTCTTATTAGGCACACAGCTGGAGTCAGGGTTCGTAGGCATGTTCCCTAGGGTAATTTTGAATTTCATTGGTGCTAGAATTGTTATCAAAAACTCTTTTTTTTCTACTGTGATGTTAATTTTATCGAATATGACAGTGAAGAGAATGAAGTATGATAACACTTTAGGTCCTCCTATCACCCCGGTATCTTGGGTGAAAATGATCAGCATTTTTATACTGTTTTAAAGTCCACCCTGTTGACTAATACAAGCACGTCAGGGCCCATGATACAGTTTTAAAAGTAAAGACTTACCATTCTGCAGATTTTTAAAATGAACTCTTGATTGCCAGAAAATGCATTTGAAGAACATTATTTAGTATTGTTTTAACATTCAATAACATCAGAAATTTTCGATTATGAAGAATAGTATCATGTTCTTGATACCCTTCAATTTTTTTCAACATTAATAGCTCCCTAACTAAACAAAAGTTAAACTACGATATAAACCTTCATCAGAAGATTTTGAAGTCCGATTTACTGACTTTATCAAACAAGGAGAACTTGTCCTAGTGAAAAGCAATGAAATCCTGACTTACTGAATCGTTGCCAGGTCTGAATCCTACATGCCAGTGAAAATGATCGCTCCAGGGATGCAGTCATGACAGAATTAAAAAGAAGCAGTTTGCATATCGGAATGGTAATTATGTACACTCAAAGTAGTTATTTCGTATGTGCTTCCATAATGCAAACATTTGTGGCATCATTATGTTTAGGATACTAAACTCAACCATAGCCTATTCTATCATAATAATATTTATATCATTAGTAAGAAGAAATATTTTAAAGAATTTTGGTTTTTTTAATTATTTGTTCTCACTATATCAATCCAGTGATACTTGTGTGTGAAAAGTTGTTTACGCTGTGCAAAATGATGTAATGTAATAATTTGCATTAAAAAATTTTGAAGCAGAAACACAGAGATATTTAAATTCTAACAAAAATAAACTAATTTTTGGATTTCAATAAAATCTTCAGTACTTATTCATTCATTACTTGGCCTATGAACTTAGAAGAAATGTATTTTTCACTATATTTTCTGTAGAAAGTAACTAATATTTTTCCAATATTCAGTCAAATAATCATTAAATTAACTTTCTTTGAAATTACTACATGAATCTTTTTTAATATCCTTAGACTCTATTATAAATTGCATGGGTATAAGATTTAAGAATTTTGAAATCGTAGCCTCCAAATTTAGTGCTTCTTGACCATGCACAAATTAGAACTCTGACATCATCCAAATTCAAAGTGAACTCTTACAAGAGCTTCTTCCATTCAAAGACATGAACAAAGACATAATGAGCATTAGCTGTATGGCAAATTCGAGTCTCAAGAAACTGACCATCAATAATGTACCCAAAGTCATGATCACCAATGACATGTTTTGTTTATCCTAATCTATCCATGACGGTATAGCAGCCGCCAACTAGTTCAATTGCAGTACAGTTCTTTAGCCAGCCTAAGCACATGGAGTCGTACCTTTTCTGCAGTGGGCAATGAAAGATTGTCAATGCTAGTTTTGCTCTCTATTGAAAGATATTTGGCTATTGAGATGGATTATAATTAAGTAATTGATTACTTTGCTCAAATAAAGCCTGCACGAAAGACGCTGTTTTAATAATACGTTTTTGATTTTGCTTTCATTTTACTTTTAGAATGTAAAATAATTAGATAACTCTTTTTATTCTCTGAGTACATTATAGATTCATGAGCTTACTATAAGATAGGTGCCTCTACACACTACAAATATTCTAAAACAGATTGCAAAAACAACTTATTGCATTTCAATCATCCATAAATTTTGAATGAGTATCTATCTAATTGAAAACTTGAAATAATTCCGTTAAAGAATCTCCCAAAAATTAGATTTTGAAAATACTTATCTTGACTATCAAAACTTATCAAAAAGATTGTTGAAAGAGTTTTATTTAATAACATTTCAGAAGTAATCATCAAGAATGAAAAGTTTAAATATGTTCAAATTAGGCTTTCTGAAAGGAAAATTTTCAAGGTAATGTTTTAATTTGATCTTTAATAAATGATTTTTTAAAAATTTGAATGAATAAAAGTTTTTTTATGATTTATTTACCTACATGTTTTGACACAATGTAATGGAGGTGGTCCTCTTTGTAAAGTTCCACAGTCATTCTCTCACGTGATGTTGAAATGGAGAAGAAATGAAAATAAATTGACAATTTAATTTATCCAAATCAATAGCAATATAATTTATTCTAGAGGTGTAATCACCAAAATTTTCTCTACCCCAGTCACTGTGAACCCTTGCTATGCCACTGCTAAACAGTGAGGTTTGAAAGCCATTGACCATTAGTAGTTGATATCTTCTTGCTTCAGAAAGTTTTGGACAAGTTGTCTGTTGATGAATATAATTTCCATCTGAGTTTTCACTAAGACAAAATGATACCCCTCCATGTAATGAAAATTTTTACAATTGTAAATTGCACCCCATGATTCTCATTCTAACATCCACTGTCAGTTCCTCACAATGACACATCTACCACAAATTCAACAATTGAATATACTTAACAAGCAATCTCTGAAAACATGAAGTGTAAACAGCTCATCGTGTTACACAAAGCTTGTCAAGCAAGCACACCTTGTGTGCGTGTTCCTTTGCATCAACTTCTATGTTTTCTATGATGGAACCAAGCATTTTTTTCATTTTCATTATCATCAGCAGCAGCAGCTTTTTAGCATCCGTTGTCGGACATAGACCTTCTCCAGACCTCTCTATCATGGGCATCACAGAATCAAAACTTTCTGAACATCATCCCTTTTTTTGCCAGCCACATTTCCACATATAATCTCTGGGGATCCACAATGTGAGTCGGTATGTCCAGCAGTTGCCTGGTATTCTTGCAACATGGCCGACCCAGTTCAAGTTTTCTAATGGTTTCTCTCTGCCTTTTCTCTCATATACTATGCTGTCTTGTGATCCTCCATGTAAGGTAGAGCATGATTCTCTCTTGTGCATGTTGCATGATTCCAGGCTTGAGGGTCAATCTTTTGGTTTGATTACATGTTTCAGCTCCATAGGTGACTATCAGGTTGAATACCCTTCTTTTTAGGATTAATAGAATTTTGTTCTTAAAGGTTGAGCTGACCCTACCGGAAGCTTGCCAACCAGATTCTTAGCTTGATTTCTTCTTCTTTTAAGGATTTCATGGAGATTTGTTGTCCAAGGTAGATGTAGTGGTCTACTTTCTCCATATCCTCATTTTTTATTTAATCATTGTGTCTTTGACCTCTTCGTGTTTATTGTACATGACTATCTTTTGTTGAAATTCATATGGAGGCCTACTTTCTTGCTTTCTTTGTCCAGTTTATCCTGCATTTTTTACAGATCGTAAAGGTTCTCAGCAAAAAGGATGACATTGTCAGCAAATCTGAGGTTACTTAAGTATATGCAGTCTTTTTTGATTCCATTATTTTCCCAGTCTAGGTCTTAGGAGATCATCTTGAGGAGAGAACTCAACAAGATTGCATATTTCACCTACAGGTCCCATTGTATCACTGAGGATTTTACATTCGGGTGTGTTATCTTTCACTTATAAACTTGGGGAATTCCCATGACAATGGTTAACTAAGACTCTTGGTTGGAAATAGTCGAAATTTGGGAAGCAACACAACTTTTCCCAGCATGCTATCTGTACCATTCTACATTTACCCTCTGCAGTTGGACGAAGATAACTGCACTCAAATTAGCATATCTTTCACTGCATAAAGTATTATATCACTTTTTATACCTGTCAGTTCATGAAAACTAAGAAAGTCTTCATTGGCACAAAGGGACTGGGTAACTGAGCAAATACATAAGGAAAGTTTCTCCTTGTTTGTGATATCAGCATATTAATCATACATAAGTGAAAACAAATTGTTTTCTCTTTTATCTCCAACAACAACTCATTTAATAATCCAGATGAGTGTTTGAATCATACTTTGTGCGTAATACCATTAACTGGGTAAAGTTGTCATCTTCCAGAGATGTATTCGCCAACGCTTGTCTACCAAGAAACTGCATGCATTCCATAACTTCAATGAAGGCTTTCCTTTCATTTTCACTGGATCACCAGATTTTGAAATAATGCCAAAATGGAAGCAACTTACTTAAATGTCGAAACTGAATATTTTTGAAAAAACAATTTTTCATCATACAAAGAATTTCCCAAGAACTGAGAGAAAGAACAAATGCTCAACAGGCTGAAAATAATGTAACATTTCTATTCATTCACTAGAAAGCTATCAACTTCTTTTCATAGTTAAGGAGTATAAATATTCCCAAATATTTGGAGAGATCAACATCAAAAAGAAGACATTGTATGATTTTTGATGAAGAAGATCTATTGTTGATATTCAAACGTTGCAACATTACAGATTAATCTGCATACCTGATTCAGAATTCTTTAGAATATTTTGAAAGAAGTAGATATAATGTTTTCTAAGACAATAATTGTCTTTGTTTTCTTTTTCTTCTTTACTGATACGATCATAGAGATGCACAAAGAGTCTTATAAAGTCTTTACATTGGAAAGAATGTCGGTTTTGCTGGTTGTGCCTACCAAGTCCTGATGCATTCCATAATACAGAATATCTAATTGCTGTCTTATTTTTCATCAGTTGACCAAAAATGAATTTTACTGCAGATTTTCAATGCAATGTTCACACTGCAATCAAAACACGCTCGGACTGTTTTTGTCTGCGTGTGGAATGAAAGGCTTTCAATAAATGTCTAAGAATGCTCTATAAAATATTGCCATTGAAGTGGAGTTAGTAGAGAAATCAGTATTCAATTTCATATGCAAGTAATTAAATATTATGAAAATTTTTAAAAATCAATTTAAAAACTTTGATCTCTAATTATTGTGTGTTTTACTATGGCGATAAACTGTGCAGTGTTGAAATATGCAAAATGTGCTCTATCCAATGATATTTGTTACATTTCTGTATTA
>CAUOPZ010000294.1:7500-15000 GCA_963457665.1 Thysanoteuthis rhombus
AACATTTTCACTCACAATATTCCTTACTTTTTCAATCACAAGAATGAAAATCAAGCTTCGAAATGAGTATTTTAGATTTTTGCATCCTCGTATTAACTCATTCTTCATGTCAGATCATTTATTTTTGACTGTTTGCATATTCACACAGATCTGCATCTGTACAAAATATTCCATTTTTCCAAAAATTCATGTGTTGTTTTTCGTCGAGATTTCAATTAGTTTCTGTTCTTGTAAATATAATTAGTTGAAAAGTACTAACAATTTTATCAAAGTTGAATTCTTAAAAATTTGTTTTTAGTTACTTGACTGATGATCAACTGAGTGGTCCAAGTAGAGTTGAAGCCTACATTAGGGCTTTGCAGAGAAGCTGCAGATGTGTGGAATGTAAGTTCACCTTTTTTTATATACATTCTTATTTGATATTTATTTCTATTGAGTAGATTAGTAAAACTTAATCAGAATTGTTAATTCTTATTCAAATCGTCAGTTTCAGCAGGAATTAAAATTAAACCTCATGGTTAAACATGAGATCATGAATGTAACCAGTCACTCTAGAAGTGATCACTGATTTACTCAAAGTCTGGGTTATCATAATTACATTCCAAACATTGTATCTTCCAGACTTCTTCAGGAGTCCAACCTCAGAATTTCAGACTAGACCCACTATTCAATCCTCTGGGGTACATTGTTCTCATTCTGTTATCAATGCTAGAGGATATCTTGTATCAGCTGATTCTCCCTAGTTAATTTGTCCATGTGATGTCACTTGTTTACCTCTTCCACTGAACCAGAGTATTACTTTTTTGCTCTACCCAACCTAGGGATTTAACTGATGAGTACCTGACCCAGCTACTCAGTACATTTAACCAACACTTTGATCCACTAGAGAATTGCCTACAATAATTCACTTTGATGTACCAAAGTCTGGCATAAAGTTATATATTAAGCATATTAGTGAAGATCCTCCAGCTTGTGTGTTCAATTTTAATGCTTAAATCATAGGTTCTCAATAAAATTAGATTTGAAATGATGCTAATTTACTGTAAGAATATAAATGTTTGTAAAGTTAATTTAAGATCAATATCATTATTTAAGGTTGTGATTTAAGATGATTTGTGGATAATCAATATTTGATTAATGTTATATTAAATACTCATTATCTGAAATTCTCAGAAATTCCATCATTTTGTCTGGAAGTATCTCATTGAAAATGGCATATAAAAAGAAATCTTAATTTTCAAAATTGCATCTTGTTAGATATTTATGTTTCCTTTCATATTTATCTATATTGGTATATGTACAATAAATAGTGTTTCTGTTCCAATGATATCTAATATTCAAACATCTCTTTCATTTTAGTGGATTGCTGGGATGGCCCTGAAGATGCCCCAGTCATTTACCATGGCCATACTTTTACTTCTAAGATTAACTTGGATGCTGTCCTTATGGCTATTAAGGAATATGCTTTCAAGGCATCTCGGTGAGTGCAATTTATTTTTAAGAAATAAAGTCGACATTAAAATTTGATAGTTCTGAGTTAATATAGTTTGGTTTTAAATTAGAACAAGGTCTACCTTATTATAATTTGCCAAGTCAGTCTGTCTGTATGTATTTGTCCACCAGAAAAACTACCTGCAATAAATTCATCAAATTTTCTGTGGCTACAGAAATCTGTAAATATTTTTAGCAAATTAGTTTTCTGAACTCCCCCCCCCCCCCAATATGTTTTAGGGGCTTCAATTCAGTTGGAGGGCTCTATTCATATAACAATTTATCAAATGTAAAAAATGATCTCTTACTATTTGATGACGTAATTAAAGAATATTTTCATAATTTTATGAAATCAATTCCTAAAATCAATGTGTGACGTAGGTTACATTCTTTATTCAGAAAGAAGTGAAAACATTTTTTCAACATATATCCTATTGGAATGCTTATTGGTTGTACATGAATACCATGAATAGTGGTGTTGCAATTAATGCATGTTGTGATGTTGCAAGGTACATTTTACTGCAATTCGCAATTGAGGGATCAGAGGACACAAGGAGGGAACTTTCCACTTCTAAATGCTGAAATCGATAAGGGACATTCATTTTTCACTATAAAGCATCTAGGTAATTATCAGGTGTCATCATAATCAAGGGGAAGATCTTTTTTTTACATCAAGTGGTCAAAATTGAGGAATGATTATTTTTATGAAAACTGTTAGGGGGAAGATTTTTCCTCTCTTTTTCGGGTCAATATTGTGAAGGATTTTTTCCCACTGTTCCAGAGGTTGAATTCAAAGTTAAGTTTTTTTTTTTTTTACTTTTAGGGGTCAAAATCAAGGGGGAAGATTTTTTTATTTCAATATTGGGGTAAAAAATTGAACAGGTACTTTCATTTTTTACTTATAGGGATCAACATTGAGGGTATCTTTCTTTTCTTTTTTTTTTTTTGAGGGGGAAGATTTTTTTCCCTATTAGGATTCAGAATTGAAGGGTAATTTTTTCCCCATTTTTAGGGGTCAAATATTTTTTCTACTTCTATTTACATTTTTAGGAGTCAAAATCAAGGTTTTGAATTTTGATTCGATTTATAAGGTCAAAATCGGAAGGGAGCGTTTACTTTCATTTTCAGAGATCAAAATAAAGTGTGAACTTTTTTTTCACCTCTAGGAGTTAGATTACCAGTGGAAATTTCTTTCCATATCCCTCCCAAAATCAAAGTGGAAATAATCTTTTACTTTCAAAGTTAGACATTGAAACAGAACTTTTAGGGTCAAATTTCAAAGTGAATTAGTTTTTCCATTTTGAGTAATCAATATTGAGGGCATGCTTTTTCCCTTTTCACTACCAATCCCCTCCCCTCATCAATTGAGAGAATTTTTTCTTTTTACTCTTTGGGGTTGAAATCGGAAGGTCGAAATTTTTCCTCTCTTATTGATCAAAATCGAGGGGAAACTTCCCCTTTTTTAATATTGGGCACATCCCCTTTCCCACATCCATTTTATTTTACTACTGGTCAAATTTTTAAACATTAAGTATCTTATTTAACATTACCCCTTTTTTCTTAACATCACTCCCTTTTTATTCAACATTATGCCCTCATTTTCAACATTATAACTCTCCTTTCAATCTTTTTACATTTTTTAACATCATCCACCCTCTTTTTTCAATATCAGCCGTCACCTTGTATTAACATCAGCAACCTTCTAGTATTAACGTCAGCCGCCCTCATTTTTTAACGTCAGCCGCCCTCTTTTTTGTAACATCCATCAACCTTTTTATTTTGCAAAATCTGCCACCTTCTTTTTTGTAACATCAGCCGCCTTTTTTTTTTTTGCAACATAAACCGCCTTTTTTTTTATAAAACCAGCCACCCTCTTTTTTCATAACATCTGCCGCCCTCTTCTTTGTTACATCCGCCCTCTTTGTTACATCTGCAGCCCACTTCTTTGTAACATCAGACGCTCTCTTCTTGTATTCTATAACATCAGCAACCTTTTTTTTCAACTTCAGCTGCCCTTCTTTTTTAACATCAGCAGCCTTCTTTTTTAACATCAGCAGCCTTCTTTTTTATCATCATCATCATCATCATCATCATCATCATCATCATCATCATCATCAGTCTTTTAGCGTCCGTCGTTGGACATAGACCTTCCCCATTATCTGCCACATCTCCCTATCATGGGCGTCGCGGAGCCAGTACTTCCTGAACCTGTCTAGCTCGTCTCTCCATCTAATATTTTGCCGGCCTCGGTTGCGCATGTGGTCTCGGGGGATCTATGTTGTGAGTCGCGATGTCCATCAATTGTCTGCTATTCTTGCAACATGGCCAGCCCACCGCCATATGAGATTTTTAATGGATTCTATGATGTCTCCAACTCTTGTCTTTTCATGGATGTACTGTGCTGTCTTGTGGTCTCTCCATGTAAAGCCTTGCATTATTCTCTGGTGTGCACGTTGCATGGTTCTCAATTTGCGGGTCTGTCTCTTGGTTAGGTTCCATGTTTCAGCTCCATAAGTGAGTATTGGGAGGATGCACTGGTTATACACCCTTCTCTTTAGGATTAATGGGATCTTCTTATTTTTGAAGGTTGAGCTAGCTCTGCCAAAGGCTTGCCATCCTAGTGTGATTCTTTGCTTGATTTCTTCTTCTTTCGAGGGTCTCATGGAGATTTGTTGTCCTAGGTAGATGTAGTGGTCTACTTCCTCTAGTTGTGTGTCCTCGATTTTGATCTTAGTGTTTTTATCCCCGATGTGGTTGTTGCACATGATCTTTGTCTTGCTGAAGTTCATGTGTAGGCCGACTTTCTTGCTCTCTTCATTTGATTCATCTATCATTAGTTGGAGGACATGTAGGTTCTCTGCGAAAAGGGCTATGTCGTCTGCAAATCTGAGGTTGCTCAGATACTCGCCGTCTATTTTAATTCCTTTATTCTCCCAGTCTAGCCTTCTGAAGATCATCTCAAGGCAGGCAGAGTTTAGGTGAGCTGGTATCACCTTGTCTTACTCCTTTCTGGAGCTGAAAGGGGTCTGAGTCCTTATGTAGCCTGATAAATGAGCTGCCGTGATTGTATATATGTTTCAACACTTCAACATATACTGGATCTACACCTTGCCGACTGATGGCCTCCATGACCTTACGGATTTCTATTGAGTCGAATGCCTTTTTAAAGTCGATAAATGCTACGGCAAGTGGTAGTTTATACTCAGCTGCTTTTTCTTTCAGCTGATTTATTGAGTGCAGGTGGTCCATGGTTGAGTAGCTTCTTCTAAAACCAACTTGTTCACGTGGCTGGTTTTCATTGAGTGTTTTTGTGATTCGTTTGGTGATGATCTTTGTGAAAAGTTTGTATACACAGTTGAGAAGGCCTATAGGCCTATAGTTGTTGAGGTCTTTCGGGTTTCCTTTTTTATATAAAAGCATTATGATAGCAGTGTTCCAATCGTCTGGGACTTTACTGTGTTTCAGACACAAGTTGAAGAGGACGGCCAGTTTCCTAGTGGTGATTCTACCCGCTTTTCGGAGTAGGTCGATGGTGATGTTGTCTGGTCCAGGGGCAGTTCCTTTCTTCGTCTGTTTGATGACTTCTTTCACCTCCCACAGGGTTACTTTTGGGAAGTCCTCGAGTTGATTGCTTACGTCTCGCTCATTGTTTCGTAGTCCTTGTTTGGACGAATAAAGTTTTTGGTAGAATTCTTTGGCACGTCCGTCAATCCTGTCTCTGTCTGTTGTTAGGCTTCCATTTTCCTCGAGTATGCTAGTTATTTGCCTTCGTCCCAAGTTGAGGAGTTTGTTGATAGCTTTGAAGCCCCAACCTTTTTCAAAAGTCGATTTAATGACTGCCGTTGTGTATCTCCTTCTGTCTTCTCTTCGTTTTTTCTTGATCAATTTATTTAGTTCAGCCTCTTCAATTTTCTCTCTCGTTGTTGTCGGTGGCTTGAGGTTTCTGCGTTTTTCCATGAGAATTCTAGTTTAATCTGAGATTTTGCTAATGGGTTGTTTGCTCATTGGCTTGAATGTAGAGGCTACTTCAATTATTGACGCTGTCATTTTGTTGATTAGTTCGTTGATGTTGGTGTTGTCTTGTTCAGTAAGAATTCTGAATCTGTTTTTCAATTTGAGCTTGAAAGATTGAACGTGCTCTTTTGGTATGTTCAAAGGCTGCGGTTTTGTATGGAACATCTTCCTGCGTTCTTTATTGGTGTTTATTTGTACTTTACATCGTACCATTCTGTGGCTGCTGCCTTTATTGACTTTATTTAGGACTTGGATGTCCTTGACGATATCGTTTTTGTCTATTAGGATGTAGTCTATTTCGTTCTTTGTTTCGTGGTTGGGGCTCCTCCAAGTCCATTTCCTATTGGACCCTCTATTTTAACATCAGCAGCCTTCTTTTTTAACATCAGCTGCTCTTTTTTCAACATCAGCTGCTGTTCTTTTTCAACATCAGCTGCTGTTCTTTTTTAACATCAGCTGCTCTTTTTTCAACATCAGCTGCTGTTCTTTTTTAACATCAGCTGCTGTTCTTTTTTAACATCAGCTGCCCTTTTTCTTTAACATCAGCTGCCCTTCTTTTTTAACATCAGCTGCCCTTCTTTTTTAACATCAGCTGCCCTTCTTTTTTAACATCAGCTGCCCTTCTTTTTTAACATCAGCTGCCCTTCTTTTTTAACATCAGCTGCCCTTCTTTTTTAACATCAGCTGCCCTTCTTTTTTAACATCAGCTGCCTTCTTTTTTGACATCAGCTACTTTCTTTTTTGACATCAGCTGCCTTTTTTCAACATCAGCTGCCCTTCTTTTTCAACATCAGCTGCTGTTCTCTTTTAACATTAGCTGCCCTTTATTTTAACATCAGCAGCCTTCTTTTTTAACATCAGCAGCCTTCTTTTAACATCAGCAGCCTTCTTTTAACATCAGCAGCCTTCTCTTTTAACATCAGCTGCCTTTTTTTCAACATCAGTAGCTTTCTTTTTCAACATCAGCTACCCTATTTTTTTTACCTCAACTGCTCTATTTTTTCAACATCAGCTTCCTCTTTTTCTTGTCATTTGCACCCTCTCTTTTTTGAGATGAACCCTAATTTTTTTTCTGGCATCAACATACGTTTTTAACCCCTCCCCATGACTCCTTTTCCACATTATGATGCCCTCCTGGTCTTCTAACAGTGTAGTAAAGAGTGGTATTAAATCAATTTTAAAACTGAATTAAATGCTGATTTCCATCCATGTATTTTTGTATTTCCTTTTTTGATGGGTACTCACGTTAGTGTGAATAAATTTGCTACTTTTACTTGCATGAAGTATTGCACTTTTAGTCCTATAGATTATTAGTCAGCTTTCATGACAAAATATATACTGATTTATCTCCATGTTCATCTTTAGAAGTTGGTTTTGCATTTTTGAGAGTTTTTAATTCAAAGGGGTTTTACAAAATTCTCGGTATAGAGAAACATCAAAATGAATATGTCGCGTATAAGTGTTTTGTTAGACCAAACTTCTGCCGTATGTTTTTATCCTTTTCCATTTTAATTTTCTCTCATTGGTAGAGTTAACCAAAAATACCCCTTGAAAATATCATTATTTCAGTTACAGGTTGTTGAAAGTTATCAGAGAATCTGCTCACTTCTAGCTTATATTAAAATCTTTAGTTTTATCTGAATTTCACAGTGTGGATATTTCAGGTTTATACCTTTCACTGGTGGCCTAATGGTTAACAGCGTGGAGAATGGACCCAGTGAACATTGGTTGGGGCATTTTTTGTTCAATTTGCATTAATGCTCTAGGGAAAGGCATGAATCCACTTCTCCCTCCATGGGTACATAGAAGAGCAGCAGGACCCCTTGAGCTCTGTAAGGCAGCCCATCTGGGCTAGCACCTCAGTCTTATAGAAAAAAGATGGATTTCTCCAAAAATAATTGGTTCCATAATAGATGACATCACTTGTTCAAAGTAAAATGTAGGTGAAAAAACAAATATGTTGTTGCTTCCTCCGAGATTTAAACAGAGATCATC
>CAUOPZ010000295.1:0-25000 GCA_963457665.1 Thysanoteuthis rhombus
ATTACTTGGACAGTCTGTCTTCAATTATAGTTAATGATAATGGGGTACCAGCATTTTTGTTCTTATGGAAAGTAGAAGGGTGGAGTGCCTTTTTTTTTTTTTTTTACAGGTAAGTCCAAGTACGTGATGAAAAAAACACCCTGGATGGTGCTGATTGAAAAAAAATCTGGATACTTTGATTTCATAAATCTGACTTTTGATGGTTTTTCTGATATCGAAATTTTTTTCATAGAATTTGACCAAAAGTTATGTGCTATAGGTAATTACAGACACCAAGAAAACACCTGTTCCTGCTAGGTTAACAGTTCAGAAACACCTCTTGCCTTGTGTGAGAGTGATGTCTTCCAACAGCAACGACCCAATCAAAACCCCTAACAGCGACTACCCTAACAAAACCACCAAAAGAACACTTGACATACATGCACCTAACCGATCTAGAAAATGAAATTGAAAACCTCAGATGGGACCTTATCAGCATTAGTGAAATGAGATTACCTGGAGAAAAACTAATCAAACTAAAAAGCAAACATCTTCACAATAACAGATAAGTAAGATGAAGTGGAGTGCGCATTTTCATCATTGAGGCACTCCAAGACAATGTGGGAGGCTTTAAAGCTGTCTTGGACTGCATAGCCAGTGTCACCATACAACTCTCAAAGAGGTACAAACTGAATAACATCCAAGTCTATGCTCTCTCTTTGCAATCAACCCAAGTGGAAATACACAACTTCTTGAACACGATGTGACACTAGGGGGCCAGGAGTCCCCCCGTGTCCTGAAAATTACGAAAATTACTATGGCTGTTACTAAAAATTACTATTGTTATTACAAAAGGAGTTGTCTGTGTTAAAGGGGATAATGTGTTTTTCGAGATGTCATAGGAAGTTGGGTCACCTGTGCTTTTTCAATCTGGTGTCATCTGTCAAGTCCTGGGTTGCAAAAATAAATGCTTTTGGAAAAAAATTTTGTTCCAGATTCGATGACCATGTCATGGGAAGTTGAGTTATTTATACTATTTCAATCTAGTGTCATCTGTCAAGTCCTGGGGTTCAAAAACAAAGCCAGATATAAGGGCCAGTATTTGGGGTCTAGAGAGAGAGAGTAAAAGCTTATCAAAGAAAAGTTATTTGCAGAGTCCTTGGGAGAGGGGGAGACTAATTTATGATATTGAACAGACCTACGTCGCGAGATGAATGAGGGTCAATGTTTTGGGTTTTTCCGGAAAAGTCGAGATGGCAGGAGAGGGAGAGATAAGAGAAGGGACAAGAAATACTGTGTCGATACCAAGGGCTTAAATAGGAAGGGTTTTTCGTAACAGCAGTCAGAGTAAAATTTGGGTTTGGAGAAGAGTCGTTGCCAGCTCTCTCTCTCTCATGTCAGCCGTCCGCCCTAGTAACCGTCAACTGCTGCCACCATTCAGTAGACTACCGTTCGTGATATGAGAGACCAGTCGTCATTTTGACTTAGATAATAATCGGCCTCCTCTCTTTTCAACTGCGAATAGGCATTTCCTGTCTCCAGAGATATTGATAATCAATATTCTATATAAAACATATAAACGAAATTCCGTTTTGGTTGCCTTCTATTACTAACCCAGATCCACAGCTGGGTTAGTATAGTTTGTGGGACCACCCCAACAGAAAAACCCCGCACACTACTCCAAGATACCAAACTGGAGAACATCTACAAATTTGAAAACAAAATACAGCCTCTGTAATGGAAGTTGCCTCTATACTTAAACCAAGGAGCACATAAACCATTAGTAGACACTTCAAACCACCCAACAAGAGAGAAAATTGAAGAGACCAAACTGAATAAAAGAAACAAAGATACACAACAGCAATCATCAGAACAACTCTCAAAAAAATTTGGGGCTTTTAAAGAATTCTACCAAAAACTCGACTCCTCCAGACAAGGATTACAAAACAACAAACTGGGTATGCAAGAAGCAAATAATCAGATAGAGGATTCCCCAGAAGTTATACCATGGAAAGTAAAGCAATCAAACAAACAATGAAAGGAAAGGCTCCCTGGACCAGATATCATCACAATCAACCTATTCAAAATAGCTGGTAAGATCACTACTAAGAAACAAGCTGTTCTATTCAACTTAAGCTTACTTGCGTAATTGGAACACAGCCATCATAATGCTTTTATGTAAAAAGAAAATCCTACGGGCCTATAAGCCTATTCGACTACATCTACAAACTTCTCACAAAAATCACCAACCATATCACTAAAACATGAGATGAAAACCAACCACAGAACAGGCTGGATTTAGAAGAAATTACTTGACCATCTCCATTCAATAAATCAGCTGAAAGAGAAAGCAGCAGAATACAAAATGCCACTTGCTGTTGCATTTATAGACTTCAAGAAGGCATTCAACTATGTGGAAATTCCCATGGTCATGAAGGCCTTCACTTTACAAAAAGATGCGCCCTTAGGTCAGGAATACTTGTTATATGAACACCCTTTGGCCAGTATATAAAGTTGGCCAGTGTATCCTCCACATCCTGTTTATGTCACCTTCTTTTCTGTTTCATCAGCTGAGATAATGTTCTTGTCAATTTTTATGTACTTCTGAAACTGCTTGATTTTATCTCCTCCAGAGAATCTCCCAATGTTGTCTTCTCCAGTGAATGGGTAGAATACTGATAATGTTGCTGCCTTGCTTCATCACAGCGCACTACAGATTGGCACCATCTTCAAAGTACCTGATACCGTATATATTGTAGTGTGTTAGAGCTTGCTGTGTGCAACTGCCAGAATCGAGATCTTGTCTTTGCTGAAAAAGACAATTTGCAGTTCTGGACAGTGCTATGATGCAGCTGCAAAACAGATCATCAATGTATCTGCATCCCCATGGTTATCTTCAAGCTTCATGTGGCTGTTTCTTGTGTGACCTGATCACTTACTATAGGAGTGTATTCTTGAGTACTTCTTGGGCAAGGTATTCAGTTGGATCAGCTTTTGTCTTTTCATGAGATAGGGAGTGTCCAATTGCTGTATGTTTCATGTTTGCTTTAATTTATCAGCTCTACAGCGTGAAAGACCAGAATCTCATCAAAATCTGCTGTCAATACCAAAAGCCTGTCATTGATGTGTTGGCTAAAATCTTTGACTGCCGATTGTCCCAGGTTGGACAAGTGCCATTCCATTGACAACAGCAATTTTTGGACTCTCTATTAGTGCTGAAAATGCTTTTGCTTCACCAATATGGTCCTCAGGTGCTCATGTATATATTTAGTTTTTCCAGGCAATGTGTCAGTATTGACTTGTTATCACATGGAAGGATGGGTTGATCTGGGGCAAACAATGCTCTCTGTGTCAGAGTAAACTCATAGTAACCGACTGCATTCTTCTGATCCATGCCCCATTTTAATCTGACTATAACCATAAACTGAGCTCAGAGTTCTTTTGTTTCTTTCAGATCCGCCTATTGATTGTGAACCTTAAGTTGACTTTTCATTTCCTCACAAGACTGGTATTCTGCTTCTTGACAGGTGCCTGCAGACTGATGTTTCCATAGATATGTTTGGCAACATACGCTTCGTACTATTTCAGGCCACTTCCATCAGCATTCGAAATCATGTATCATGACATTATAAGGCTGATCGCCTTCTGCAACAAAAGGATTTTCATGACTCAGTATGGCAATTTTGATCTTGTATCATACTTGTACTTCATGGTGTTCTTGTGGTATATAAGCAGTGATACAAAATTGCCCTTTAAACTCTTTTGACCACAATTTCTTGTAATTTCTTCTCCACAAGTGCAATACCAACTAGTGCTTACACATATCCTCTCCACTGAATGTCTTTATACATCTCAAAAAATATTACTTTGTGATTTCCAGTTTGAATTTTTTTTAAGGAAACCTGATTGAAGAATTTTCTTATTTTGCAGCCTTCCCGTCCATAATACCATTACATTAAGGGTGATATTTGTTCTGTGCCTGAAACAAATCTGATTTGTAAAATTGACACATCAAGCACAGTATCAGGAAGACAATGAAATCTTTAGGACAGTAATATATTTTTTTTATAAATAGGAAAGGGTGAAATGATAAATGTTTAAATATCGTTCAAAAATCAATTTTTTGTACCATTTCCAAACTTTGTAATTTGTTCAGCAGAAGCATATTATTTTAAAAAGTACAATCATTTTCATGTTATAAGTTTTTGCTTTGGGAGACTGAAGTACTGGCACATGTTTATACTAGATTACCTAGGAACAAAGTTGCTGGCTAATTTTAGACTTGATGATTTGATGTGGAATATTCCAAAAGTGAAACCAAAGTTAGAATTAGAAGTGGCTTCCTTGACCCACGAAACAAAAAAAAAAAGATAGGATTAGCCTATTCAATTATGTTGATTACAATCAAAATAGTGCAAATCATGTATTTTATGGCTGTCATTTTGAAAATCCCACATGGCTGCCATGCAGGTGTCTTTGCAGAGGCCAACATTTTTTTTTTTTTTTTTTTTTTTTTTTGATTCCCCATGCTCTGAATATTTCAAAAATGTGTACTTTGGCCAATCTACTAAAACTATTAATGAAAATACGTAGTAAACCTGACTAATAGTGCAAAATAAATATTGCATGGTGGCCATGGTGGCCATTTTGAAAATCCAAAATGGATGTCTGTGCATATGCCATCATTGACTTTTAGATTCTCTGATTCATTTTAAATGGCTAACATTTTTTCCCCATGCTTTGATAATTCCAAAAATGTATAGTTCTGCTCATCCACAAAAATTTTGGATAAAACAATATATTTAACAGAGTGAACCAGAGTAGAGATTAACCCTTCAATTTTCCAATTTATTCAAAATTGAATATAGTACAAAACACATATATTCCACTAGGAGTACTGACACTATAAAAACACTTATTTTTTATCTGACCACTTTTTGCCTTGAACATGATCTTTAGATGAGAGAATTAACTCTCACGAACACCATACTGTTTATTGGTATGAACTTATGAAACTGACATTTGTGATGTTTTGTACAAAATTTCAAGCTCCCAAGTTTAAACGATTTTAAACAGAATATGTGTTAACTCATGTCCATCTTTCTGTCTGTGTCAGTGCAATCTCTGAGATTTTGTGAAAGGGTGGAAAATCAAATCCAGAAGGGATTAAATTTGAGTTGGATCCATGTATAGTTACTTCCCTATCTTTGTAGTTATATGTCCACTCATATTATCCCATTACGTTGGTCTTAAGAAGGGAAATCAAACACTTTTGTTTTTTCCTACTAAGAAGTTCTGAAAGTCTCTTTTCAGACATCTACAGAATCATGTAGGAGGAAATGTACATATCTGATTGCATTTTTGAACTCTACGGAAACAGTTAGCCCTAGTCACGAAGTTTCAAAGCTTTACATACCATATCAAAAGAACTATAAATGGTGGAGGTTGGACGGAAAGGCCCAATTAGATTTCGAAGATTTTTCATTTTAAAACTATTTGTGATACAGGCTTAATGTTATAAGTTTGATATAGGAGCACCTATGATTTTTTTCTGATTTTTTTTTTTTTTTAAACCACCCCACCCCCGGAGGGATTGGAGTGGTTAATTTGGAAAAGTTCTTAAAATTGGATCATTGATATGGAATAACTCCTAAATTTTTGGATGGATCCATAATTTATTTCAGTTACCTCCCGTGCATCCAAACCATTTCTGAACTGACTTGTATTCAATTTATAGTGACAATGGTGTTTGAAAGAGTATTTAATCACTAAATGCTTTAGTTTCATTTTTCCTTGCAAAAGAATTCAGCAAAAAAATAAAATGAGATCCATTCTATTTTTCTCCAGCAAAAGAATTATTAACCTGAGTCCTGCTCCAACTGTGATGATGCATTCCCCAGGGACCAGCCACATTGAATGTGCCCATTGTGCTAAGACTTTCTTGGTAAATACCATGTAATTTGAACTTCTTCCATACTGAACACTTCAAATGGATGATATGCTCATATTTTCCACCAGTATTTTACTTTTTACCAAGTTTTATTTGTGTGCCTGGAAAAATTTCTATTTTGCTACAGCCAGTGCCCCTTAGTGAATACAGATTGAGTTAGGTTTTTTTTTTTTTTTTTTTTACACATTTAGAATAATTTGAATTGGACCTTTGAACTGTTGCTGAAAAGATGGCAGTTTTTTTTATTATAGAATTGAGGAACATCTTACTGATATTTGTTTACTTAGAGAAAAGAGTAAATTTAATGTGCAGAGAAAATTGAATTGTTTCACTACCAGGTTCCCAGTCTTTCACTTGCTCCTTGATATCCAAATATCTATTTGTAAATAATCAAGTTGTGTTACCAGTGATACCTCCAAATTCTTTTGCAATTTTAAGATAGAATTATTTTAAAGGATACTTTTGCTTCAAAATAGTCGGATTGCAAAATTTCCATATCACAGGGTGGTATTCAATAGATTTATAACAGGAAGGTGGATGATTTGAATGCGCAGAATGAATATACATATTACAGGGAGTTATTGTTTTCATATTTTTCTTTTACGTCTTTACTATTTTCCATAGTCAAACAGCTGTCCTACTTTTGCTATCTCTGTTGTTATTTTCTTGTTAGCAGAAAAAGTAAAATGTTACTGCATGATCTAAAACACTTGATGTTTTGGCAGAAGCTTATTTTATAACTTTTTTCTTTTACTTTCAGTTTAATGTTCGTTCTACATCACTTGTTAGGTGTCCTCATTGTCGACGAGTGTAAGTATAAACCTTTCAAGAGCTTTTCATGTGCTTTCATATTTTGGTTTATAGAAACCTGAAAATTTGAATTTCCAAGCCTCGAAACAAATGTGTAACTCTTAATCCCCAAATATCCAGTGGCTACCTGTGTCTGCAAACTGATGTAATTTTATCAAATATACGATCAAAAATTGCAATGCAAAGTATTTGCTTTAAAAAAAATCTCTAATTTCTGACCCCCACCCTTCATTTGGGTGCAATTACTGCCAAGAATTCTATTTATATATTTACGGACTGTATGTGCTATCTAGTTATTTCCAATGTCTGGAATATCATTGTTGACTAGTTGAAATTGGTGAATCTGGCCTTTAAAGTTTTATGGTAGGTTTTCTGTGCTACAAGATTTTATTTCTCAAGCAGTCACTATTGTGATAAAATAGTTGGATGAACGAACCAGTGATCTTATTCATCTGGTGATAGGATGTAGAAATATTACAACTTGGACTTCTGTCATTTTGGCTGAGAGTTCTTGTTTTATTAGAAATGGTCAAACTAGGAACCACATTAATCAGACCACCTCCATCCGGAATGGTGGCTGGACCCAAGCAAAGTTTCCTATTCTCTGACTCCTGCTTCCATTATGTCTGACTACTGTGGCTAGCTGGTCACTTTTCATACATTTTCATGGCATAAGCTACGTAATCCTAACACTTACTTGAATCATGTGTAACATAGACTCACTGTGGTCAAGACATATTGTTATATATATATATATATATATTCTATGTATAGAAGTCTCGGCACAATAATGCTTTCGAGGACCCATTTTTGGATCTTCACTGATAATGATTTATTTCATTACACAATCCTCATTTTGATTTAAGTTTTCTAAATTTTCTATCTCTCAACCATATTCTTTTTTTCATTTTAAATGGGTTTGAATTCTACATTTAATCTTTGTTCTGATTGAATTCGGATTGTGACGTCCTTCTTTTCTTTAAATAAAATTAAATTTTTAATTATAGCGAGGCATAAAAATTCGCTAATTCTGTTTTAAAATATTTTCAATATATCTCGTTCAGTTTTTGATTGTGGGGACTTTTTTTATCTTCTTCTAATTGAATTTAAAAAAAATTTTTTATTTTTTATTTTTTTTTCAAAACTATAATTATTTCATGCTCTTTATTTTCAAAGTTGTGAGAGAATGAGTTTACAATTGATGTAATGAATAAATAATTTATTTTAACACCAAACAATTTTATTTACTTTTCTTGTTTTTTTATATGTATATGCTAACTTTTCATTTCCCATTATGAATTTCCCTCCCGCCGCAAGTAAATGAGTTTATACCCTTCAATCGTAAAATCAACTTTGAAGATGAAGAGTCTGAAAATTGCATAATTTTGGAAAAGGGGCTAATGATGCTTTAATTCATTTGAGAAGTTTTAGGGAATGAAAGTTGGTAAATTGAGTAAGTAGGTTCCCTTGCCAAACTTATTTTGCTGCCTATATGTCAAAATTAAACCTAAATTGAAATTCATATGGGAAATTGAGGTTTGATTAGTTTAATTTTGTAATTAGTTAAACCAAGTGAATAGGTGAAATTGTTTGGTGTCAAGATATGTCAAAATATTTTAAAACATTATTTTACATTGCTCAATTTAATTTGAACCAAACAAGGATGCCACAATCCAAATTTAATGTAATATAATCAAAACTAGGATCAAATGTAGAATTCAAACCCCTTTAACTACGTAAGAATTTTATCGAGAAATAGTATCACAAAATTTAGTAAACTCGAATCAGAACAAGGAATATGTAATTAAATAAATCACGTCTTTCATCAGAGTAATCTTTTGAATGTTTTTAACCTGTGTCCTCAAAAGCGTTATTGTGCTGATGTTTTAAATCTCCAACAGCAATATACTGTGAATTTGTATTTACAAACTAATTTAAATTGCGATCAACATGAATGTTCAGTTTGATATTATTTTTGCGAGTAGACAATATATAGGTAATGTTTATGGGGTCTTATTCCTTTATTTCAGTTCAGCTGTTGGACCATCTTATGTTCGTAAAAAAGCAATTATTTACACAGTACTGGGTGTGATATTACTGGGATCTGCTATTGCTTTGACGGTGAGTATTTTCTTTCCACTGGTATAGTTGGAATAATTATGAACATTGATATTTGATTTTGGTTATATAAATCTAGACTTTGAAAGATTATGTACTGTGCAACTCCATTTTTGTTCCTGGGTAGTTAGGTATTATTTTCTTATTGTTTATGTATAAAAAGTACAGAAAATGGTTATCAATCCCTTCAAACTTGGCTTTTGTGTACAGGGCAGTGTTACTCTGTAATTTACTTTTTTCTCATTGTACAATCAGTGAATTTGTTTTGTTTTTTTTAAAGCAAAACTGCAGCATACAAATCTAAATTAACATGTATAGACACTAATGTTAAAAGTGAGAAGTTTTCCAAGATTTATGATTCATTTTCTCATCCAAGATTATAATCATGATCTTATGTTCCTTGGTAGCTGCACTCTAAGTCCAGTTTATCCTGGTGAAAGCACTTACTCAAATACACTCCTATGTTCTTGAATTTATCGAGTTGAGTGTCATGGATATGGGCATGAGGGACAGCTTGCTGCCCATTTAACTGTATTTCTTTTTACCATAATCTCAACCAGCTCCACCGTTCTCAGTCTTGTGATTGCCGTTGGGGAATTCCTTGTATTCAATGGTCTTTATCTATTGTTCAACAAAGACACTGGCTTGACCTTTGCCTCAGAGAGTACTCCAAGATGTGCAAGGCATCAAGGGTCAAGACAAATTTGGGGCATTTCATTTCATTTACAATACAATTGTGTCAAGACCTTGCTAGACACCCTAAAGTAGGATGAGTGTGGCTGGGATATCAATGGAGACTTTTAAATGGTAGCAGGTTTCTCTGCCATTTTTGTCTTTGGGACAGGTTGGCACACATAGCCACCCGAATTCTATGTAGGGATGAAAAATGTCACGTGGAGGCCACGGGAAAGTGTTGATGCCATGATTGCGTATAAAAATAGGTCACATGAAATAATTAGTCACCACTCTAGATAAGCAGTTTGCAGCTTTCACAAGTATGTTCCATAAGCTGTCTGAGGAAAAATGAATAAATTACAAAATATCAACATTCTGATACCAAAAACAAAGTTTAAAGGCAATAATAGCTATTTCTATATGGTTTAGACTTAATCAGAAAATAATACATTTTACTCAGAAACTTTTAAAAAAAGTGTGTTGTGATATCAGATTATGACTCTTATGGCGAAAAAATTCTCTTGAAGCTATTTTGAATGAACAGTATTTGAATGATAAAAATGAAGATTTTATGTAAAACATTTTATTTCACTAGGTATGGTTTTGTGGTTCTGTAAGAGTTTACAAAAAAATGATAGGTACATGATACTGCCTAAATCATAAAATCAGCATCTAAGTTTGGTATTTATATGGTGACAAATGTTTCCCAAAGGGGAAGTGAATAATGATTGACATGTATCCAAAAATTTGCTCTGGCATTGAAATAATGTTGAAAATAAAACCTATGCATTAGAGCACCAACTAAATTATCAGAAATGAAAAAAATGTTGCCAATACTTTTTTTAACATATTCGTGTATTTTACAATACAAATGGAATAATGCCTTAGATTTACTTCCCAGAATAAGCATATTTATTGAAACAAATGAACTGTATGTCTTAATTCATCAAAGCACCAAAAATAATTTCCATCCCGAGTACAGAAAACACATACAACAGTGCAGTCAGAGACTTCAGTGAAAAGGTCTCATCTGTGCATGAAAGGTGGTATTTTATAGATCTGACAGTAAAATAATATACTTTTTATATGAAAGTACTGGTCCTATCAAGACTGCACTTAATTATTGACAATAGAAGACAATTCAAGTTTTCATTTTGATTACATGATTAGCCTGTGAGTAAATTGAAAATATTTTGGTCAGTGCATGTGATAGAAATGAAAACCTCATCAATCTTCTTCAATAGTGGATACCTAACCCTGGTACTTGTTACAACTTCATATAACCAGTAGTTGCTAAGATGTTCAGCCCCAATGGTAATTTCTATACTGGTCTGTGAAGTAACACTAGTCGCATAATCAAGTTGAAAATGACACCAATTGATCTCTATCACCATAGACTTCTACTCGTCAAGTCAAATTTTCCAGCATTGTAAAAATGAGATTTGAAAATCATGGACACAAATGTGACACAACTGAGTCATGAAACTTTGTCAAAATGATCCTAGATGAATTGAGAAAAAGTACTAAAATTTAAGTTCCTATTGTAGACAAAGGAAATAACAAGGAGAAAATAATATATCAAGAATGATTTTAACATAGATGAACTTCTACTATAAGTTGTGATCTTCATCGAAGTCAGGTTTTTCTTAATTTTCTCAATCCCTGCAGTGACACATTTCAGTACAAATGAGGACATTTTTTCCTACTTGTACCTCTCATCAACTTGCAACCAGTTTTGCAGTAGCACAAGCTCATTTCTATCATTGCCTCTACAGCAGGAAACCATCTTGCAGAACCTAGCTATATACCTCCTAATCTAAGATCACAGGTTTGCATATGTTTTGTCAGCTTTCATGAAAGTTTTTCCAAGTCAATTTAGACTTTCCAAAGAATGTACTTGTTGCATCCTGCCTGGAAGCCTAGAACAGCTCTGTACTTTTCTTGTCTTAAGATCTGTCATTATCTGATATCCACTTAAGTAATCCTTTTATGGATGTTAAAGTCAAAGAGGTTGTTACACAACCCATTTCAGGAAGAGTCCAATGACTTTCTTACTCTTCAAAAACGAAGCACATTCAAGCAGTTCTACTCAAAGACACTAAAGAAAGACTTCCATCTTTTCTCTTAACTCTTCATCTCTTGTCAAGGAAGGAATACGATTTTGTAGTTTTCTTTTTGCATAAAAACTACCCATTCCCTGCCTCTCTGAGTGACATTGGACTGTTTCATAAATCTCAACTGGCTGAGATAATTGAATCCAAAATAAAGATGCCAGATCTTGAACAAGCAGCAGGTGCTAATAATTGCCTCTGTACCAGAAACATCAAACATTTTCCATCAGTATGCCATGCAAGATCTTATTCCTGCTGTAAATGTCTATGCCACAAAGTATAAGTGCTCGGATATAGTTTTTGATGCTTACATTCCATCTAGTCTCCTGCTCAAGAGGCAACAAGTTACTGATGAGTAAAGCAAATGACATGGATGGGATTGTAATTGCAGCATCTTATTTTCCATCTCTAAAGAGCTGGGTCTAGAAAAACTGGATTGTCTTTCGCCCAAGTCAGAGCCTGAAAAGGATACCCATTCATGAGATCTGCTCTGTATTTTGGCTGAAAAAAACAAGAATCTTATGCTCCCATACTTTCACTGGTTGTGATATGTCTGCATTTCAAGGCAAAGGAAAGAAGTCTGTCGCGAAACATAGCTGCCATCCACAAGTCATTGATGACACTATGACACTTCCCTAAAATCTGCATATCAGTATATTGTCATCATGTATGGCATGTTCAGCAATGCTGCAGGCATTAACAAGGAACTATTGAACTTGTTTACAAGGAAACAAACATATTCCACCACTCTTTCAATTTGATAAACACACTGCTTTCAAGACAGGATGCATAGTCAGGCAATTTTATATATGCCACAGTACCTGAATCCTATTGACTGAAGGTGGACAAAGCATGGCAAGTGATGGATGAGTTGCTGGACAACTCTCCAATCTATTTCAAATTGTTATCAACAGCTTATGAAATGCAGATATAAGAAGGAATTCCATGGAAGATGCAAATGCTATCAGTTTGGCCTGAAGTGCACTTCATAGCTGTGTATGTTGGTTTTGAGGTCTACTAAGTACGCAACAATGCATCCAGAGGCCTAAGTACCAAGTAAAATATTAGACAACAAACATAAAATTCTTGAACCTTCCAAGAATAATGAAGAAATCCATCTTATGAACTCAGGTGTTGTGAAAATAGAATCACCATGTTTCAAATTGACCCTTCAAATACTGTTTTTGGACTATTAGTTTTGATTACATGAAGATAATCAAATTCAGTAGCTTGAAAAATGGTGGCCTCATTGGATTTTCAAAGTGAACTATATGTAAAATTTCATGCTTGTATAAAACTCAGAAAAATTTTACAATTATCTGCCCCACTAATAGGAAGTTTACTGTAACATTGCTATTGTACAGCTTATCAACCTCCTCTTCAAGTTGAAGCTGCTAAGATAACTTTGGCTTCTGCATTGAAGAGATTCTCACTATCATTAAAGTTGACATCATGTTGGCTGAATATTTCTTGAGGTTTAGTAATATTATCGGTCACTTGAGCGCTCATTCCTCTACTCAATTGATAATGTTCCTCTCTTTCATGGAAATAGTTCAGCATTGAATAAAATCCATCAAGTATCTGAGGCAACAAAAAAAGTATTGATCCTGAGCAGCCTGGTTATTTGCAACATCTTTAATGTGGGTAAAAACTTTATTAGCACAATTCTTGTGCTTTATGGCATGGTCAGCTCCAATCTCAGAAAATGGAGTTTTGCTTTTGTCAACAGAAAAGTTCACATTCTGGAGAAAGCCCAAGTACATTTATGCATGTCTTTCAGAGCATACATCTGAGACAGGTTGACTGGTATCCTACAAGCATAATTCAACATAGTGTTTTTTTTCTCTTCCAGGTGACCACACACAATTGGGCAGTTAATGATAAAGGCTTATATGCAGCTTGGGGTGGTGAGTATTTTCTTGGTAAAGATCATAACTAGTTTCATGCTATCTAATTTTGAAACTACTTGTTTTTTCTCTATCCCCAAGACTAAATACATGGTAATTATGAATGAAAATTGTATAGGCTAGGTATAAGCTGCTCTTTGACCTGTAGTAATCTGGTATTTTTAGATACTTATGATCAAAAAAAAACAAATGAAAATGGCAGACCTGTTTTTGAATTTTAGAATATTCATCACCGATTTCATTTGACTGAAGTTACTTGGATACACCATTAACCATAAATCAGCTCGCCTCTTTTCCATTTTGGATTCTGCTTCATAAAAGAATATTCCATATAAAGTCAAAAGTACACTTTTTCATTTCATAAATGAAATAACATTTCTTAGGCAATTTTTTCAACTCATTAATATTATAAAAATGTTTTGCAAAATTTTGCATAAAACTTCTTGCTTGCTTTGATTGCTGTTATCTTTTTGAATATGAGAAAAAAATTAATTGTTACTTTATCTTCATTCCAGTGGCCTATCTTTTAACAGCATTGTTTTTGATGCGGGCTCTGTGTCTTGGAACCATGAAAGTCAGCCACACTCGACGACCTGTGTAATGAGTTCTGTTGTGACTAGCCTATTCCCACTCCCCTACCATAGCATTGGTTCTTGCAAATACCCTGGCTACTATGAGACGGCTCCATTTCAAATTATTTTTTTTTTGTGTGTGTGTCTATCATATAAATAAATTTCAACAAACAAGCTTTCAGTTGGAACTCTATTCAGATTGGCATAGGAAATTCAAACCAGATTGATCTGATTTTAACTTGAATCTGGACCCTGTGATGCTAATCCAGTTTCTCAGATAGGACCATGTGCACATGCACACATTCAAAAAAAAAAAATGTATATAAACACTGACCTCTAACTACGCAATCACATGAACATGGTCACAGGCAGTATATTCTCTTTGACTCACACACTGTCATCAATTGTTGTCGAAGCTTTAATATTTGTGCTAATGTAGTTTGTTTTCCTTCCAGTTGCACAAGGTTTCCAGTTTCTTTTCCTAGTTCTGTCTAGAAAAAAAATCCTTAGCATGGGTGTCTCCTCACCTCCCCTCCATTGGACTGATTTAGTTGCTATGGGAGTAGGTTCCCTGGGGACGTAACCTCTGCAAATGAAAAATAGCTGAATTGATGGGTCCATTTGAGAGAAAGTAACTGGTAATTACTAAGAAAATACAATTTAGGTTCAAGGAAACTCTCTTTGTCTGCTGCCTGGAAGATGACCTTCTTTACTCCTCACCCTACCTCACCCTACTTTTTCTCTTCCTCCCTTTTTCTCGTCTATCACTTTCAGCCCATCTCTGAGTTGAAAAAAAATTGAATTTTTAAAAAAAATGAAGACTTTTCCTTGAAAGCAGATGTCCCAGTTTCTCAACTTAAATGCCTGTTGCTTGCAAGTACAAATATGTGGCTCTTACTAAGGATCAATTCCAATCCCTCTTTTTCTCTTTAGATGTTCTTTCATAATGAAGAGGTACTAAGTGGATATCTTGAACTTTTTAACATTCCATAGAAATGTTTAACAGAACTTAATCTCTTTAATACATTTAATTGGTCTCTTCAGCTATTAGGTTGTTGTTTTTTTTTCCTTGAAAGCAGATGTCCCAGTTTCTCAACTTAAATGTGTTTTTTTCAACTATCCATCCCAAATTTTAGAGCTGGATTTCTGAATGGGGTTCTTTTTTCATGAAATTTGAATTTTAGAGTTTTTAGGTTTTTTGCTTCTTTTTCTCAAGTCACATGAATTCTCTTTTTCCCCTGCCCTCTTTTCCACATTTGCTGTTCACAGGCTTCAATCTCAAATGATTTTATTTAGATTTGTGTGTGCATAATGACAATCTTAATTTTTCCTTACTTTTTATTGGCTATCAACCTTAAAAACTGCTAAAATATTTCCTATTAAAGATAGTTATTCCCTTGGATAGAGTCTAAACTTCTAACTTCAAACTCCCTCCCTCTTTGCTGGAATGAGAGACTAGGAAGAAGAGAACCATTTTATATAAATTGGCTTGGGAAGTAAATACTGCTCTTTTTCATTTAAATTTTACTGGTGTCATCCTCTCTGATACTTCATTTTCATTTTTACAGTGGAATATTTGGGGAAATTCTGTTCCTGGAACTATTTTCAACCCATTCTTTTTTATCATCTTTTGTGTATTTTAGTAGTGTTTTAAATTATATATCCTTTCTGTCAATCATTTTTTTTTTTTACTCTTCTTTCCTTCAAACATAACCAGCCTTGCCTCTTCCAATGTTCTGAGTCTCGAGTAAATCCCTTGCCCATCCCCTAATTAAACAAGCCAACATTAAATCAAATTAGATATATATTTTTATCTGAGGAGGAATTTAGGATTTTTTGGTATCCAAATTGAATTAGAAGAAAAATGAGTATTTGGGGGAAGGGAAAATTTTCCCCACTTTTCTGCCTTAAACCAACATTCTGAGAATCTTGGCTTGAAGTAAACTACTTTTTTTTTCCCCTCTAATTATATTTATTATGGCTATTTCTTTTAAAATATCTTCACACCAGAAATGGCCAAAATGGACTGGGTCAGTTTTAACTTCCAATGACTAGTTAGGATTCAACAATTTAGAATTCTAAAATTTTGTGATTTGTACTAACTTATTTAAACTTGGAATTTTTTATTGTAAACAATAAATTTGCAGCTTTGTTTTTGAGATTTTTTAAAGTTTTGTTTTGATTATATTTTATAAACTGTAAAGGAAAATAAATGTGTTAAAAGGACAAAATATTGACTTGTTTTGAAATAAAAACCACCCTATTTCTATGTTGTGGAAAAATGTATTTTCTCCACTCCTCAAAATGATGAAGCAGGTAATTATTGATGAATATCTTTGTGAAAATGATCAGCTTAGATTTATTTGATAGTGAATGGGATCACAAGTGAAGATTTATGGGATAACAAATGAATAAATGCAATAAGTACTTAACAAGGTCACTCATGCAGAAATTTTTTTTACTTCTATTAGAACTAGTCAAAATGAAGAAAACCAATCTTGATGATGTTTGAGATTTTTAATTCATTTCAACTGCTATTGTTATTGAAGAAAAATGCCTCTATGAGCATCTCCTCAAACAATTTATATTAGAAATACTTATTCACATCAAAATATACTTTCATTCAAATTCTAAAAATGAATGAAACTTGAAAAAAATCTTATCAGTACAAAGGAACTTTTATCAGGTACATTTAATTATTTTTTGTAAATTATTTTATGTATTTCTGCAAATAACCAAAAATGACCAATCAATTTATTTTCTAACCTGTAAGATCTTAATGTAGCTAAGGCATTCTTAAAATCACTTGTACTACTTTTTTCCATATGAAATAGTATACTATTCCAGTACTTCAAAATTCCTTTTTTTTCTTTCTTTTTTTTCTGATTTAGTTTTTGAAATAGACCTAGCTAGTAAATTGCCTGTCTTATCTGACTTGTTAAGAATTAACATACTGTAATTTTTAAAGCCATTTTATTCCTTGAAAGTTTCAGTTAAGTCTCCTCTCAAACAGTGTAATCATGCCTAACTGTACAGTTTCCAGTTAACGTTGAAATAATTTTGAGAATCATTGTGGAAACCAATGCATATGCCAATGGAATTTGCAAACAGAAATTAATATCAGGATCATTGAAGAAATGTGGACTACAAAATTGAAAAATATTGACAAGATAAGTATGCTATGCAATGTTAATGAGGGGAATAATTTTTTAAAAAGCCTGATTTCCAGATGTACTTTTTCAAAGGATCCCATATTTGCAACACTTTATTTTTTTATTTCAAGAGAAATCTGCAATATTTCTCATTGCAGATTTCTCTTGAAATCATGCAGAGAGTAAGATGTATATCCTCTGAAGCGGGCCTGCACAACTCAAAAGGGGCAAGGGCCACATTGATCGCAAAAAATTAGCTGTAGACCACAAGAGGAAATTTTCAGACTTATAATCTATTCTAAGAACGTTATCAGTTTTGTTTGTTTGTTTTTTTTTTTTTTTTTTTTTTTGTTTTTTTTTTTTTTTTATTGGGCAAATTTTGTCTAAAAAATTTTCATTGATTCTAAGAATTTAACTCAATATCAATGCTTATTTTAATCAGCTATAAATCCTGCAGTGTGCCAAACTAGATGGAAATTATATTAAAAAAAATACCCTTTTTATTTTTCTTATTTTTCGTCATATCAATATATTCAATTATTCAATAACATAATTTCAAAGATCCATTTAATTGAAACAAGTAGTAATTTTTTTCTTTCTTTTTTTACAGAATCAAATGAAACCAAAGTTAAGAAAACCAATATTTTACTTTTTTAATTCTTTAATACTTTTATTTTATTTTAGGTCAAAAAAATTTGTTTATCCAAATTATCTATAGATTGTGTAAAATTCAATGAAAACAGGATTACGTTGAATAAAACTAGAAAGTGCTTGGAGAGCAAATACCTCTGCCAGCACTATTGTTAGGGGGAGTAATCGTGCATGGATCCACCCTTAAACCAAATCGTTTCTTCAGCAGTCTATTGTCCATACTTCCATATCATTGAAATTCATTGAGAACTTTTGGAGATATGTCGACAAACATGAAATTTTGCAATATGTGGTTTTGACTAATTTATGAGAATTGTGCATGGATCCGCTCAAAAATTTAATCTGTTCTCGTGTGAACAGTCATCAGCGTATAAATGTAATTGGAAATATATTTATCTATCAGAACACCGCCTTGGTCTGCTTTAAAATTTTGCCACCTGATTGTCCATTCTTCCACTAAATTTCATAGAACTTGCACATATAATTACGACATAAATGTGCATGAATCCGCGCCGAAATTTAGTCGGTTCTTCCGTAGTTTGTTTACCCTTCCTCAAAATCTGATTGAAATTTTTTTTTAAATTTCTGGAGATATTTTGCTGACAGGGGAAAAAATTGGCAGTATTATGAGGTATTGTCAGGGGGGTACTTGTGCATGAAACTTCCTAAATTGAATCGGTTTCACCCTACCACAAAATATTGAAATTCATTGAAAATCCCTTGAGATGTTGTGTGGACAAATATGTGATTTGGGCATTGATCTGCTTCAAAACTTAATCGATTCTTCCGTAGCCTATTGTCCACCCTTCCACAAAATGTCATTGAAATGTATCAACTTTTGGAAAAAGAGTAAACGTTATAGAAAAGAAAACTGGGGAATTCTGGATTCGCCCCAAAATTTTACTACCCCTTTCTTACCTTTCTTTCCTCAAAATTTCATAGAAATTCATTCATTACTTTGAAGAGATATTGGGTGGGCAGCCATGACATAGTCACGATATTTTATGGTTTGGGCATATGACTACAACCTCGGTGATAGTGCATGGATTGCTCGAAAAATTCAGTCAGTTCTTTCGTAGCCATTGTTCACTCTATCACGAAATCTGAGCGAATTTAATTGAGAACTTATTGATATATAGATGTTGACAATATTATGCGGTTTTGACATGATATGAGGTGCAATCACATTAGAAACATTATCTGAAGTTTGTAATGGGAACTTCATGAATAGAATGTGTCCTCAGTAAATATATAAGCCCCTAATATTTTATCAAAATCTGTAGCACAAGTTTCCCGTACTGGGGTACAAAAATAAGTAGGTTAGTGTAGAAGAAAAAAGTTATGAACAAAAGAAATGCATTCGTAAATCCAATGTTAACTTGTCTACTTTGGAGCGTGGGCGAAAAAATGGATAACTGACGGGGGGAGAGAAGAAAAAAAAAGATAAACATTTTGATTTTTACGAAAGTGCCGTGACCCTTGTATCGAAGTACGTCAACCGGAATACGCCTTTTGCGGTCTCTTGTTCAAGTCAAATTTTCACTATCGCAGCAATCAAGTCCCCATCCGAATACGCCTTATGTGGCCTTTATTTGAAGCCAGATGTTCACTATCGTAGCAGTGGGATTGGGTCCCTCTCTGATCACGTACTTTATAGCGTTTAGTTCAAGCCAGATTTTCACTATTGCAGAAATAGGATACCTGTCGGAATACGTTTTTTGTTAAAGCCAGATTTTCACTATCGTAGCAGTGGGTTCCTTTCAGAATGCACCTTACAGTGACGCACTGCTATGAAATCAGTTTTTGATAACGAATAAAAACAGATAATAAAAAGTTCATATTTTCATTTACTTAGGTAATTTTTCAACTTTCAGCTTTTTGCTTCAAGTTCAAACGATACCATCCCGTTTTCAATTTTGAATGTTATGATTGCATCTTGATTGTTTTTGTTTTCTCTTGAGTATTCAATTAGAAAAATTTCCAGTCGCGAAACACTATCGTTGTAGCGGGGTCCCTAGATATGGACCCCCTACGATGGTGAAAATCTGGCTTTAACTAAAGGCTGCAAAAAGCGTATTTGGATAAGTTGTTTTACGAACCATTAATCTACTCTCAAGATTCAGTAATGGCTAATCTCGCTCTACTATCATAATCGGAAACTTTCATAAAATAACGCCTTTCAAAACAAATCGATGATGTATCTTTTATAAACTGAGAAAACTAAAATGAAAATATAAATAATTATTCCTTTTTTTTTTTTTTCTTTTTTTAAACTGTAAAAAAAAGACTGGCATCCCTCCTTGAAAATTCTAGCTATGTTGATCCTAATGTGCTCTTACAATAAGATCGTATATATTAATTCGATCTTTCTAGCTTTCTAGTTTGAGACGAAATGAAAATTAATATTGAAATGTGATTAATGAGCCTAAATTTAGTTTACAGAGCTTTTGGTTTCGGAAAAATCAATCTGAAACTATGAGAATCGGCTGATGTTAGATTTCTGATTTATTTAAATTCTAATCAGGCATATAGGACTAAAAGAGACACCATGTCCGAAATCGGACACATATGACAACCTTGGTTTGGGTCAGCATTTTAGTGTCAATACTAAATGTAGAAGGACCAGAATAAGAGACCGAGCGACGATTTGCACTTCTACTTGTAGTCCGTCGGGCTCAACATACTCAACAAACTCGAAAATAGAATTGGCCCGTGCTGAGAAGCGAATGAACATAAACTAGCATCGGTTGCATGAAGTCATGCTCACATAAACCCGAATCTTTTTGTACGCGATCAGTCGCTGAATTTCAAATAGCTCAACGCCTATAGTAAATTTTGAAAAGCCCTCGCAGACCACTTGCAGGCTTCATGTTGTACGCGCCTGCTCTGAAGCATGCTCAATTCGGAGATGGGGGTTTCTTTCTTTGGGAATCTAGCCCAGGATATGTGTATAACTTTGAAATTTACATTAGAAAGGAAACAGGTCTTCAATTGCTTCCTTGTGCTACAGAAATAGTCCAGCACCTAATGATAAACCTTTTAGATAATGGCTTTTATCTTGTAATGAATAACTATTATTCTTTTCCTCTTTTCAATTTTGTTAGTTCCCTGCATAACATATGCAGTTCGAAATTGGCAGAAAAAATCGAAGGAAGTTTAAAAAGCAAAGCTGTGAAAAGGGGCAATACTATGTATAACAGTAAACATAGCCTCTTCATAAAAAAGAAAGAAAACAAAGGTAATTGTCTCGCAAATGATTATCTACTTCTTTCTAATTAATCAAGAATTCTGCATGATTTAAAAAATCTGTTTAGTTAACAGGTTTGCAGATTAAACCGCATTTCACACTGTTTTTATAACAATGAATGGGCTTCATTTGAAACAATGCAATGTCTTCTCTTTTATGTCGATCTCTTCAAATATCCGGAAATATTTCAACTCCTTAGAAGAATGGAAATGTTACGTTCTCAATGCGTTCGTCCGTTCTTTCTGTTATCAAGAAATTCCTCGTACGATCAAAAATTATTTTTCCTACAAAATATTCAGATCCAACATTTTAGTTGCTTTAGGCGATACTTCGAAATCTGGTAATCCAGTTGAAATAGGGGATACCAAGGCTCAGAAAGACAAGAAGAAAGGAAATACTTCATTAAAGTTGTGAAATGCATGCATTTTCTTGGTAGACAAGGGTTGGCGTTTCGAGAAGATACATTTCTGGAAGACAACTTTATCCAGAAATGAAATCACGTGCAAAGCATGATTCAAACACTCGTCTAGATCATCAAAACAAATTGATGACAAAGATTTTTTAAAGCTGTTGTTGGAAATAAGTGAGTTATTTTTACTTATCGCTAACAAGGAGCAGTTCTCCTTCTGTATTCACCCAAAAAGAACACTTAGGGAGAAGTTGATGCAAAACGTGCTCGCTTAGCAAGTTTTGTGAACACGATTAACTGTTCATACTTTCTGTTTTCCGAAATTACTTGTTAGATATAATCAATTGTTGGATTCGTGGGAGATGTGGTTTGGTGAGAAACTGACAGTGGATGCTTGAGTGAGAATCGTGAGGTGCAATTTACAAATGCAGAAATTTTCATTTTTGTCCAAAACTTTGCTAAGTGAAAAGATAGCAACCTTTTATGGCCAACGACTTACTAACCCAACTGCTCAGATATTTGAAAGGGTACGAAGTGATGCTTCCTTTAAATTGTTCTTTGAAACTGTTGTTGCGAAATTGAAACAACACCTGTTGGTGGAAGTGTCCTCTAAACAAAGAAAGCGAAACAGATCAAATTAATCAACGATCGGATGGCTGTGAAGGTGCTTCTGCTTGCCATCTTGCAAGTGTTGAAGATCACCAGAGAAAAATTTACTTGGAATGGTTCGTTCGATTAAAGTAAGATTTGATGAACCAAGTTTCAAACCTTTGCTATGTTGGAAAATATACTTCTCAATGCCATTCATAGCAAATATAGAACAGCCAACAAACTATACCGTGGCAGTACATCTCCCAATGATTAATTTGTTCTTTTTAAAGCAAAAACCATTCCGTAGTTTGTTTAGATGAAGTTATGTCCCTTGTACTAAAGGAATAGGTCGGAAAGAGAATAAGTCAATGTTATCAAATGATCAAATGAAATCGTAACATTTATGATAGAAGAACGAAATATAAATACGCAATGAGAAAATACATATACCAAAATTTCAGTTCTAATACAAAGTTTTTGAATGGATCTAGTAGAGGAAGGAACTAAACTGAAGAATGCTGACAGAATAAATGTAAATAATTGTTGTTAATCCACCTTCGTTTGAATATTACCAAAGATAGAATTCTATCGAGGGAAAATCAAGGCAATCTTTGAATGCCACGAAGATGTGTGTGTGTGTGTGTGTGTGTGTGTGTGTGTGTGTGTGTTTTGATGGAATTGATCTTAATATAAAAGATGCATTTTTTTTTAGATGGAAAATGTCCTCGATTTGAGAAAAGGGTCGGACCTTATCTCCAAAAGAGTGTCTGAACGGAGAGGGATAAATTTTTAGCAGTCCAGACTACATCATAATCAGGAGAAATTAACCAAGAACAAGTAACTCGTCTGCTTACATTTTAATTTAATACGATCGCACTGTCAGCAAACACTACAATACTCCCATGATCGGTGCGATGTCTCGATAAAATTTGTAAGTGAGGTACCCAACTTTCGTGTTCATCGAACATGATGCCCAGCTTGAGTAGTGGTTTAAAAGGCTATGTCTGTGCTGTTTGGCGAGTAAGTTGTGTTCTACGTGGATTGGATTGGATTGGGTCTGCATCCTCATGTGTTCCATCAATGAAACGTGGTTTCAGCATATCAATTGAGACGGTATGTTTGTGATTATTAATGGTGACGATGTGACACTGCGCAGTGTATTACCATAGACTAGCTCTGCTGATGAACAGTTTATATCTACCTTTACAGCGGAACATAGTCCCAGCAACACCAATTGCAAATGGCCCATCCAATGAATGTGGTCCAGTTGGGCCTTTATTGCAGTTTTGATGGTGCGATGGAATCGCTAGAGCAAACCATGAGATTCCGGATGGTATGCTGTGCTGCGTCCTCGGGAAGCGCCCAAAACGTTAGTAAGCCTTTTGAATAGGCTGCTTTCAATTTGTTGTTCCCCGTCTGTTGTTATTACAGACGGAACGCCAAACCGAGCTATTCATCTTAACAATAGGACACGTGCAACTGTTTCAGCTTTGGTATGGCTTCTTGCCAACGAGTGAAACGGCCAATGCACTTGTGTAGATAGTTGTCCCCATTTCTAGGCGGTAATGCGCTCGTAATGTCAAAGTGAATTTGCGAACCTTTCGTCTGGTTGTAGGAAATCGCTTGTTGAGGCATGTGTGTGCCTTTATATTTTTTTAATTTTTGGCAGGCGATGCAAGCTTGTGCTCATCGTAGGATGTCGGTTCTGATTCTTGGCCAAACGTTCCGATATTGAAATGACCGAGGTTTTCATTTTTGTGTGTGAAATGTTGTGCAGTGTATTGAATACAATGCGCTGCAGCTTCTCAGATCAGTCGCAAATCAGCTCCAGGTTGGTGTCAATCACTGGGAATTTTCGCAGTTTTAGCGTAGTGTTATTGGAGGATAGATACTCATGCAGTTGTGGGTCCTCTTGTTGTGCAGCTACCAGCGTTTTTTTTTAATCTACCGCAAGTTGCAGCTTGAAGGCATTTACGCTATGTAACAGTGCTGGGATATTGTGCTAATCTTTATTGTGGCTGTATATCGAAGTAAAAAAAATTCAGAGACCTGATCTCCCGACCAGAGTTTGTTTTGAATGCGCCAAGCAAAGGTTTATGATGTTAGGATATGGAAGAGACGACCCTAGTAAGTGATGAACTGCTGCATACGCTGCATATAGCTCACTACCGGAATGCTGCATCTGTCAGCTTTTTCGAGTTGAAGGCTCTCGGGTACAAGAGTCTTTCTTGGTTTTGCTGTAAGACCGCACCTATTGTGTGATTCGATGCGTCACTGGTATGACACAATTCGACATCCGGTAAAACACACAACTTGGTGGCATTTATCAACTATATCTTTGATACATTCAAAAGTGGGCATAACTATTACAATTAAAATGATGTCACAATTCTTGATGATAGGAGACTAGTGATGCAAGTATCTTAGCACGTCTACGAACAAAATACCTGTTAAAATTTATCATCCTAAGAAATCGTCTTAGATTTTTTATTGTTTTTAGAGCAGGAAAATTGCATATTGCGTCAGTTTTATCAGGGTGTGGGGAGATGCCGGCAGAACTAATTCTATGTCACAAGAAATTAACTGTCTTCATAGTTCTTGAAACGTTGAAAAATCTGTTCCACACATTGCAACAAGCAAATCGTCCATCTGCAGCATACTGCAGTCCAGACCAGACCGTGTAGAACGCAATTCGTTAAACAGTTAAATGTCTAGGCTGATTCGTTTTGTTTCCGCACGGAATACGCAGGAACTCGAACTATCCAGAAGGGATAGTTATTGCCGTTATAATGTACCATCAGTTCTTATATTGGGTGGGAAAGAGTACA
>CAUOPZ010000296.1:2500-5000 GCA_963457665.1 Thysanoteuthis rhombus
CCTGGGTTGCAAAAACAAGTACTTTCAGAGGAGTTCTACTCCTGGTTCAATGGCTAGATAAGGGCTAGTGTCTAGAGTCTTGAAAGAAAGAATAAAGCTTTTGAAAGAAAAAGTATTTTGCAGAATTTCTGAGAGAGGGGGAGGCTAATTTATGATCTTGGACGGACTTGTGTCGCGAGATGGATGAGGGTCAATATTTGGGATTTTCTGGGAGGTTTGAGATAACAGGAAAAGAAAAAAAAGGAAGTCAATTACAAAGTAATACAGTGTTGATACCAAGGCTTGAATAGGAGGGATTTCCGTAACAGCAGTAGAGTAGAATTGGGTTTGGAAAAGAGAACCGCTGTCGGACTCTCTCTTGTCAGCCATCCGCCCTTCGTAACCGTCCACCGCTGCAACCATCTAGTAGACTATCGTTTGTGACATGAGAGACCAGTCGTCAGTTTGACTTAAATGAAAATCGGCCTCCTCTCTTCTCAACTGCGAATAAGCATTTTCCGTTTCCAGAGATATTGATGATCAATATTCTATATAGAACAGTTAAACGAAATTTCAACATGTTGAATTCTTTGACTAACCGAGAACCACGGCTGGCTTAGTATAGTTTGTGGAGCCATCACTTATACAAATTGAGGCCCAACATATATACATAAAAATATACATATTTTTTTCTACAAATATACATATAGAGATATATACATAGATAATATACACATAAATATGCACATATATAGATAAATATACGTACAAATACATGTATATATAGTTAATCATACATATATATATGAATATATTTTAACAATGTGCATATATATACCTATGTGTATTACACATAAAGCGTATATACATAAATATATACATATATACATACATGAATGCATATATACATATGTATATATATATATAAATAAATGAATGCATATATACATATATATATATATACATACACATGTTTAAATATACATACACATATACATACATATACATATATATATATGCATATATATATATAAAAATATAAATATATATACATACATATGTTTGAATATACATACACATATACATACATATACATATATATATATATATATATATACATATATATATATACAAATATGAATATATATACATATATATATATATATACATATATGGATGCATATGATACATATACATATATAATACATATATATATAGATACATGTATATATATATATATATATACACCATTATATATACACATATATACATATACAAACACATATATAAATATATATATACATATATATATATATATATATGTACATGTACAAATATATATATACGCACATATACTTATAAATATATATACACATATATATACTTATATAAAAATATGTATATAAACAATTAAACAATTATAAATTTATATATATATATATATATATGTAAATATATACACATGTATATGTATAAATATATATATGAATACATATATGCATATGTATATACACACGAATATATATATACATATGTATATATGTAAATATTTAGATATATATATATACGTGTATAAATATGTATATATACACATATATATATATGTATGTATATGAGTACATACATATATATTGACATATATATATACATATGTATATATTTACAAAAAATATCCATATATACATATGTATATATACTGATATATATACGTACATATATATATGTATATAAATATATACACATATATACATAAGTATATCCATATATTCAATATATATACATATATATATATACACACACATATATATAAATATGCATATATACACATATTCATATATATACACATATACATATATATACATTCATATATACATATATATACATCTATATGTATACATATAAATACATTCATATATAAAGGTAAAAATACACTTATATATATATAAATATATACATATTAGCATATATATACAAAGATATATAAATCTGAATATATATAATTATATATATATATATATTTGTATACATATATATGTACACATACATGTATATATACATATGTTCAAATAAATATATATGCAGACATATATATATACACACATATATACATATGTATATGTATACATATGTATACATATAAATATATACACATAATTATATATAAATATCTATATATAAATATGCATATATACATATCTATATACATGTATTTACATACATATATATGTAGACACATATATATACATATTCACATACATAAACATGTGTATATACATGTATATAAAAACATACATACATATATATTTACAGTTATATACAAACATATATATACATACATAAATTTACTTATATATATATATATGCACATATATATTTATATATCTACATATACACATTGACTTATATCCATATAGATATATAGATGAATATATATATACACATATAGATGCACACACAAATAAATAAATATACATGTATATAAACTTACATATATATATATACATATACATATATATATATA
>CAUOPZ010000296.1:10000-15000 GCA_963457665.1 Thysanoteuthis rhombus
TCATACAGTATATACGTATGTATATATATGTGTTTATGTATATACATATGTATATATATGTATATGTATATATATGTATATATATGTTTATGTATATATATATATATATAAATGTATATGTGTGTGTATATGTATATATATGTGTTCATGTATATATATATATATATGTATATGTATATATATATATGTGTATATGTATATATATGTATAAATATATGTATATATATATATATGTATGTGTATATGTATATATATGTATAATGTGTACTGTAGAGAGTGAGACAGAATCGGTAGTGGAGGTTTTTGGATGTAAGGTTTAATAATCTTTATAAGGAAATTGTTCATACATGTTTTGGGATTCTTCCCATCATCAGTGGTGTGTGCTGTGTGAGTGTGTTTCAAAATATTCCATGTGGAACCAGAGTCCAATGCCAGGATCCATGCATTTTGGGTAAATTGTGTTGTTAGTGCTGCTGGGGTCCCCTTGCTGAGTGGGAGAATGTCCAGTAGGTATCAGGTCTTTGGTAAAGCAGCAGCAGTTGGTGTCAGGGAGGCCAGAGTGTGTCAAGGTAGGAGGGAGTGATGTGGACGTGGATTATCTGGTATGTTTGGGGTAACGTAGATTGAGGGGTGGTTAGGTCAAGGAGCTACATAGGTATCAACCTTAAAAGTTATTGAATATATTTTGGCTATGATTTGGACAGGGGTTATAACTGGCTAAGGCGAAGTTTTTCATATGGGTCTGGGTGACTTTGAAGCTTCCATTATTGAATGTGTCTTAGATGTGGGTGTGCAGATATTAATGGTAGGAGTTTTGTGTATTAGGGTTTTGTGTGATGAGGGTTGTTTAGTTTAGTGTTTAATCCATTAAGACATAGGGTTTTAAGGTTGTTGATCCACATGTCTTCGTATTTCTCTAGAACTTTAGTCATGTCAATTGGAGTAGTTTTTTCTATTTTGTCTATGATGGTAAAGCCAGCGTTAGTGGCAAAATTGTGGTCAGGTGTGCGAAAGTGTAGTTCTACAGGAAGTGGGCTACGATTATTTTTTGACTTGATCCTATGTCTATAATCGTTGAGTCTAATATTAAATTGCCACTCGGACTTGCCTATGTACTGTAACTTACATCTATTGCACTCTAGAAGGTATATAATGTTCTTACTGCGGCAGTTGCTAATGTGATATATGTGGTAACTCTCTTTTGTGGT
Source organism: Thysanoteuthis rhombus (assembly GCA_963457665.1). Taxonomy (NCBI): domain Eukaryota; kingdom Metazoa; phylum Mollusca; class Cephalopoda; order Oegopsida; family Thysanoteuthidae; genus Thysanoteuthis; species Thysanoteuthis major. The sequence goes on from CAUOPZ010000296.1 coordinate 11,209, forward strand.
AGTGCTTGTGAATGTGTTGGTGTACTTGAGGTAGTTGCATCATAGACTGTTTCTTATTTTGCAAGGTTTGCAGAATTTAATTGTTCTAGGTGTATTTTTGCGTATGACTTTAATGTTAACGATATTATTGCGACTAATCATGTCTCTGATGTTTTTGGGTCTGCGGTACGAGATGACACATGGGTCAATGAATGTTTCTCTTAGATCTGTTTTGATCGTGAGAATGTTCCATCTCTTATTAATGATGTGTGCTAAGGGTGGGAGTATGTTGTTGAAAGTTGTTATAAGGGGTACGCGGTTAGGTTTGTAATTTTGGGACAGTATAAGGGTTTCATCTCTGGGTATTCTAGTCGCTTTTTTCATTTGGTTTTTAGTGTCATCTAGCGGATAACCTTGTTGGGTGAAGCATTGTATTAGGTTGTTTGTGTCTGTTAAGTTCACTATTAGTAGAGCAGATTCTTCTAATTCTAAGAGCTTGTGAAAATGGTAGGTTTTTTTTTAAATGTTGGGGATGGGCTGATTTAGAGTGGAGGTAATTGTGGGTGTCCGTAGGTTTAGTGTAAAGGGTAGTTTGGAGGTTTCTATTGTCATCTATGTATATGCGGGTGTCTAAGGAGGCTATGGAGTTGGTGGATGTCATGAAGTCAAACTTAATAGAGTCATGTGCCGAGTTTAGATATATAAAGAAATTATCTAGTTTGGCTTTTTCGCCTGTATATATATACATATATATATATGTATGTATATATATATTTATGTATAGATATATATGTATGTATATATATATTTATGTATATATATATATATATGTATGTATATATTTATGTATATATATAAATGTATGCATATATATATTTATGTGTACATATATATGTATGCATATATATATTTATGTATATATATATATATGTATGTATATATATACATGTATGTATATATATATATATATATATGTATGTATACATATATATATATATGTATATATATGTATATGTATATATTTTCATATATATATATGTGTACATATATGTATGTATATATATATATATATGTATATATATGTATGTATATATATATATATACATATGTGACACTAGGGGACCAGGAGTCCCCCGTATCCTAAAAATTACTATGGTTATTACCAAAAGAGTTATCTGTATTAAAGGCTTAATATGTTTTTGGAAGATACTGTAGGAAATTGAGAATCACGTGCTTCCAAGTACGGTCACCTGCACTTTCTCAATTTAATGTGTTCTGTCAAATCCCTGGGTTGCAAAAACAAGTACTTTTAGAGAAGTTCTCTTCCCGATTTGATGACCAGATAGGGGCTTAATATGTTTTTTTGAAGATACTGTAGGAAGTGAGAATTACGTGCTTCCAAGTGCAGTCACCTGCATTTTCTCAATTTAATGTGTTCTTTCAAATCCCTGGGTTGCAAAAACAAGTACTTTTAGAGAAGTTCTCCTCCTAGTTCGATGGCCAGATGGGGGCCAGTGTCTGGGGTCTTGAAAGAAAGAGTAAAGCTTTTGAAAGAAAAGTAATTTGCAGAGTTCTTGAAAGAGGGGGAGGCTAATTGATGATCTTGGATGGACTTGCGTTGCGAGACGGATGAGGGTCAATATTTGGGATTTTCTGGAAGGATCGAGACAACAGGAAAAGAAAGAAAGGAAGTCAATTACAAAGAAATACAGTGTTGATACCCAGGGCTTAAATAGGAGGGATTTTCGTAACAGCAGCAGTAGAGTAGAATTTGGCTTGGAGAAGAGAACGCTACCAGTCCCTCTTGTCAGCCGTCTGCCCTTGTAACTGTCAACCGCTACTACTAGAGACCAGTCAGTTTGACTTAGATGAAAATCGGCCACCTCTCTTTTCAACTGTGAATAAGTATTTCCCGTCTCCAGAGATATTGATAATCAATACTCTATATAAAACAGTTAAACGGAATTACAACTTGTTGCCTTCTTTTACTAACCCAGTAGCACGGCTGGTTTGGTATAGTTTGTGAGACCATCACACAGACGCTGAAGGTCCACAACTGGTGCCGCTTCGACCGGGATACATGCCTGAAAGCACAACGGGAAGGCCCGGTCATAGGCGATCACAGCGCAACTGGAAAGAAAAAGACGAGGAGATCAGGGAAATCGACCCCGCCACCAGAAACCGCAGACCAGACGAGAGAAGAGAGAACCATACCCACTCGAGGAAAAGAGTACCCCGCAGAAGAAACCCCAGAGTGGAAGAGGAACCCGTCGACAGACGAACAAAAAGATTACCAGGCTGTTAGGGCATGATACCTATCGGTGACAAGGGAATATAGTTCTCCTCACCGTAACGCCCTTCAGTGAAGACCCCCCCAGACGAACACGGGATCTTGTTGGTGAGATACATTTTGGCTATTAATTCCTTTTCTGTTTTTGCCTTGGGAACCTCGCTGATTGGTTAAGTGATTAGGATTGTGTTCTTGACAATTGTAGATCGATCGTTTTTTTTTACTTTAAATCTTCGAACCTCATTTTTTTCAATGGAAGGAGAACAACGGGGAGGTAGACGAGCAGTAGGGGTTAGAGAAGCAGTTAGAGAAAGGAACCCCCCACCAGATGAGGGCCCTGGGGTCGTAGAAGAGAGACAGCAAGGGGAACGATTTTGGGGGCAACAGTTAGCCAAAAATAGAGTCTTTGATAGCCTTATGAGTGGCGTAAGGCCACTGATGTACGAGGGAAAAAAAGGAGGATTTTGATGAGTGGGCGTTCAATATAAAAAAGAGGTGCATATTGCACAGATTAACGGATGAACAAAGCATAGATTACGCAGTGAATTGCACGAAGGGAAGGGCAGCCAGGTATGCACTGAATATCAGGGATGACATCCCGGGAATGAATTTAGCAGTGTTTGAGGGAATGATGAAAGAGAGATTTGTGGGGGAGGAATCAATCTGTGATGCTAGAAGAGCTATGAGAAGAGTAAGGAAGACAAAGGAAAAGGGGTGGAAGGACGTGGCGGATGAAATGTTGGTCCAGGCAAGGATAATTTTCAAGGGGGAGGACGATTTAAGTTCCTCAGTAATACAAAGTAAATCATTATTGGAGTTTCTAGAAAAATTATCAAATTATGTAGACGTAAAAAGAGAAGTGTTAAAGGTTAAACCTACAACCCTAGAGGAAGCGGTGAGGGCGGCATTAGATCATGAGGAATTGATAAGAGAGCTGGTAGCGAGGGACTATGGGGGCCCGGAGGACTGGGAAAGAGAAGTGGGGACGGACGGACAAGTATCTCCATGAACCATGGCTGGTATACAAACGTTCCTGTGTCGTACGAGTTAAAATGCTACATTTGTGGCGTAGGGGGTCACCAAGCGAAGACTTGCCCCCGAAGGGAGGGCCTGCCGGATGACTTCTACGTGCCCTTCTGCCACAGATGTAGGAAGAAGGGGCACCCCACTAAATGGTGTGGGAAGCCACCATTAAGAAATTCATCACAGCGACGACCAGGTCCCCAGCCCAGGCAGTTCGACCCCCGCCCCAGGCGATATGATCCCCCGCCGGGGCAGTTTGGCCCCCCACCTAGGTGGGTCGGTCCACAACAACATCAGGACCAGGGAAACGGGTCAGGGCCATCCGCAATAAATTAGGACGGGTGGCCCCATGGGAGAAACTGAGATGCTGGAATTGTTCCAGGGAAGGGCATGTGAAAGACATTGCCTGGAAAGAGTTAAATGTTGGTACTGCTATGGATGGGGGCACAAAAGGGCCGAATGTCATATGAGAAAAAGTAATGAAAGATTTCTAAACCCGG
>CAUOPZ010000297.1:15000-35000 GCA_963457665.1 Thysanoteuthis rhombus
TGTGTATGCATAAGTATGTATTTGTCTCATCATAGTACTATTCTTTCTGAATAATGTCCCCTTTTACCGTTTTTATGTATGTTATTATTTTTATTTTTCTCCACTTTCCAGGTGTTTATGTCAACAGGGCACACATGGTTCTACGCGATCATAGATCAATTGTGAATCAAGTAAGATTCAATCCAAGCAATCATTTAATTATATCTTCAGGTGTGGAAAAGGTTGTCAAGGTAAGTAATCCCTCTTGCAGCTTTTTGTGTCTCTCAGGTAGATTATTATAAGGAGGACTAGATCACTGTCTTCCCGTTTTCCATTATTGATTTTTTTTATTGATAAATGGTAGCAGGACAGAGTATAGGAAAGTTAGTATTCATGCCTCAAATTTTCTTAATGAATCCAAATTTCAGTGCACAACTATTTTGTTGGCTCCGTTTTCTGTTGTCCTATCCATTTGGCATTTTCTTGTACTTGCAGTTATCAACCAAACTTTCTTCAATAATATTATTGCCTGGATAAAAATAGTCTCTGAAAACATTAGTGACCTTTGGTGGTGGTGTGATGATCAATGGACCAGGATAAGGCATGATTCCTTCCCTAACTATATGTAAATAACACGACAGTTGGTGCCCTTAATATCTGTAAGGCAGTCAATCTGAATGAAATTTACTTTGGCATAAAAAAAACCTCCAGGCCTAGGTGAAGGAGTAGGGGTTGATTGTGGGACAAACAATTCCAACCTACTTGCTACTGAAACAGCAGCAGAATGGTTACAACTTTATGGTCTCCATGGAATATACATGAAAATGAACCTTCTTAATATCTGAAACAGTAGCAGAGTGGTTACGACCTTATGGTCTCCATGGAATATACATGAAAATGAACTTACTTAATACTGAAACAGTTGCAGAGTGGTTACGACCTTATGGTCTCCATGAAATATACATGAAAATAAACCTACTTTATACTGAAACAGTAGCAGAGTGGTTAAAACCTTATGGTCTCCATGGAATATATATGAAAATGAACCTACTTGATATCTGAAACAGTAGCAGAGTAGTTACGACCTTACAGTCTCCATGGAATATACATGAAAATGAACTTACTTGATATCTGAAACAGTAGCAGAGTGGTTACGACTTTATGGTCTCCATGGAATATACATGAAAGTGAACCTACTTGATATCTGAAACAGTAGCAGAGTAGTTACGACCTTACAGTCTCCATGGAATATACATGAAAGTGAACCTACTTGATATCTGAAACAGTAGCAGAGTGGTTACGACCTTATGGTCTCCATGGAATATACATGAAAATGAACCTACTTGACACTGTAACAGTAGCAGAGTGGTTACGACCTTATGGTCTCCATGGAATATACATGAAAATGAACCTACTTGATATCTGAAACAGTAGCAGAGTAGTTACGACCTTACAGTCTCCATGGAATATACATGAAAATGAACCTACTTGATATCTGAAACAGTAGCAGAGTAGTTACGACCTTATGGTCTTCATGGAATATACATGAAAATGAACCTACTTGACACTGTAACAGTAGCAGAGTGGTTACGACCTTATGGTCTCCATGGAATATACATGAAAATGAACCTACTTGATATCTGAAACAGTAGCAGAGTAGTTACGACCTTACAGTCTCCATGGAATATACATGAAAATGAACCTACTTGATATCTGAAACAGTAGCAGAGTAGTTACGACCTTATGGTCTCCATGGAATATACATGAAAATGAACCTACTTGACACTGTAACAGTAGCAGAGTGGTTACGACCTTATGGTCTCCATGGAATATACATGAAAATGAACCTACTTGATATCTGAAACAGTAGCAGAGTAGTTACGACCTTACAGTCTCCATGGAATATACATGAAAATGAACCTACTTGATATCTGAAACAGTAGCAGAGTAGTTACGACCTTATGGTCTTCATGGAATATACATGAAAATGAACCTACTTGATATCTGAAACAGCAGCAGAGTGGTTACGACCTTATGGTCTCCATGGAATATACATGAAAGTGAACCTACTTGACACTGAAACAGTAGCAGAGTGGTTACGACCTTATGGTCTCCATGGAATATACATGAAAGTGAACCTACTTGATACTGAAACAGTAGCAGAGTAGTTATGACCTTACAGTCTCCATGGAATATACATGAAAATGAACCTACTTGACACTGAAACAGTAGCAGAATGGTTACGACCTCATGATCTCGATGGAATATACATGAAAATGAACTTACTTGATATCTGAAACAGTAGCAGAGTAGTTACGACCTTACAGTCTCCATGGAATATACATGAAAATGAACCTACTTGATACTGAAACAGTAGCAGAGTGGTTACGACCTTATGGTCTCCATGGAATATACATGAAAGTGAACCTACTTGATACTGAAACAGTAGCAGAGTAGTTACGACCTTACAGTCTCCATGGAATATACATGAAAGTGAACCTACTTGATATCTGAAACAGTAGCAGAGTGGTTACGACCTTATGGTCTCCATGGAATATACATGAAAATGAACCTACTTGACACTGTAACAGTAGCAGAGTGGTTACGACCTTATGGTCTCCATGGAATATACATGAAAATGAACCTACTTGATATCTGAAACAGTAGCAGAGTAGTTACGACCTTACAGTCTCCATGGAATATACATGAAAATGAACTTACTTGATATCTGAAACAGTAGCAGAGTGGTTACGACTTTATGGTCTCCATGGAATATACATGAAAGTGAACCTACTTGATATCTGAAACAGTAGCAGAGTGGTTACGACCTTATGGTCTCCATGGAATATACATGAAAATGAACCTACTTGACACTGAAACAGTAGCAGAGTGGTTACGACCTTATGGTCTCCATGGAATATACATGAAAGTGAACCTACTTGATATCTGAAACAGTAGCAGAGTGGTTACGACCTTATGGTCTCCATGGAATATACATGAAAATGAACCTACTTGACACTGTAACAGTAGCAGAGTGGTTACGACCTTATGGTCTCCATGGAATATACATGAAAATGAACCTACTTGACACTGAAACAGTAGCAGAGTAGTTACGACTTTATGGTTTCCATGGAATATACATGAAAGTGAACCTACTTGATATCTGAAACAGTAGCAGAGTGGTTACGACCTTATGGTCTCCATGGAATATACATGAAAATGAACCTACTTGACACTGTAACAGTAGCAGAGTGGTTACGACCTTATGGTCTCCATGGAATATACATGAAAATGAACCTACTTGATATCTGAAACAGTAGCAGAGTAGTTACGACCTTACAGTCTCCATGGAATATACATGAAAATGAACTTACTTGATATCTGAAACAGTAGCAGAGTGGTTACGACTTTATGGTCTCCATGGAATATACATGAAAGTGAACCTACTTGATATCTGAAACAGTAGCAGAGTGGTTACGACCTTATGGTCTCCATGGAATATACATGAAAATGAACCTACTTGACACTGAAACAGTAGCAGAGTGGTTACGACTTTATGGTCTCCATGGAATATACATGAAAATGAACCTACTTGACACTGAAACAGTAGCAGAGTGGTTACGACCTCATGATCTCGATGGAATATACATGAAAGTGAACCTACTTGATACTGAAACAGTAGCAGAGTAGTTACGACCTTACAGTCTCCATGGAATATACATGAAAATGAACCTACTTGATACTGAAACAGTAGCAGAGTGGTTACGACCTTATGGTCTCCATGGAATATGCATGAAAATGAACCTACTTGATACTGAAACAGTAGCAGAATGGTTACGACCTCATGATCTCGATGGAATATACATGAAAATGAACCTACTTGCTACTGAAACAGCAGTAGGAACAGAAATCTATGGTAATAAAGAGACTTGCTTATTCCATCCATTTCACAAAATCATTTTCAGTAGTTATTAGAATCAATAAAATAATTTGAAGATCACAATTTATCTCCCTTGGATCACATCTGATGAGCTAATTTAGTTTATTTCTATTGGGAATAATTTCTATTTCATTTAATTTTTCGTGCTCAGTTTTGGCCCAAATTTATGCAGTTATATAGACTGAGGAACCAGTCATGCTGAGTTTTAGCATGAGTTGTTTGATTTCACATTTGCATTAATGCTGTTGGGAGAGGCATGAACCGAATCTTCCTAAGACTTTTTAATATTCATACTTATACCCTTGTCAGTTACACATACACAATTATAGTTGGGGAAATGATGATGCTGTGCAAGTCTCTTATACTTTCCTCATGGGTATACAATCCATTATTTCCAAAATGTTAATACATGTCCTATGGTTTTCACAGTTGTTTTACAAAATCATTTTTTTTTCAAAATTCTTAATCAATGTTTTCTGTAGTTATCTCATTGTTTTCACTTGGAAGTTAACTTGTTTTCTTTCTACCTGGTATTTATCTCCTCTTTTTTGTACCGGGTCTTTATCACCTCTTCTTCTTTCTACCTGGTCTTTATCTCCTCTCCTTCTTTCTACCTGGTCTTTATATCCTCTTCTTCTTTCTACCTGGTCTTTATCTCCTTTTTATCTTTCTACCTGGTCTTTATCTCCTATTTTTCTTTCTACCTGGTCTTTATCTCCTCTTTTTTCTACCTGGTCTTTATCTCCTCTTTTTTCTACCTGGTCTTTATCTCCTCTTTTTTCTACCTGGTCTTTATCTCCTCTTTTTTCTACCTGTTCTTTATCTCCTCTTTTTTCAACCTGGTCTTTATCTCCTCTTCTTTCTACCTAGTCTTTATCTCCTCTTTTTTCTACCTGTTCTTTATCTCCTCTTTTTTCTACCTGTTCTTTATCTCCTCTTTTTTCTACCTGGTCTTTATCTCCTCTTTTTTGTACCGGATCTTTATCACCTCTCCTTCTTTCTACCTGGTCTTTATATCCTCTTCTTCTTTCTACCTGGTCTTTATCTCCTTTTTATCTTTCTACCTGGTCTTTATCTCCTATTTTTCTTTCTACCTGGTCTTTATCTCCTCTTTTTTCTACCTGTTCTTTATCTCCTCTTTTTTCAACCTGGTCTTTATCTCCTCTTCTTTCTACCTAGTCTTTATCTCCTCTTTTTTCTACCTGTTCTTTATCTCCTCTTTTTTCTACCTGTTCTTTATCTCCTCTTTTTTCTACCTGGTATTTATCTCCTCTTTTTTGTACCGGGTCTTTATCACCTCTTCTTCTTTCTACCTGGTCTTTATCTCCTCTCCTTCTTTCTACCTGGTCTTTATATCCTCTTCTTCTTTCTACCTGGTCTTTATCTCCTATTTTTCTTTCTACCTGGTCTTTATCTCCTCTTTTTTCTACCTGGTCTTTATCTCCTCTTTTTTCTACTTGGTCTTTATCTCCTCTTTTTTCTACCTGGTCTTTATCTCCTCTTTTTTCTACCTGGTCTTTATCTCCTCTTTTTTCTACCTGGTCTTTATCTCCTCTTTTTTCTACCTGGTCTTTATCTCCTCTCCTTCTTTCTACCTGGTCTTTATATCCTCTTCTTCTTTCTACCTGGTCTTTATCTCCTATTTTTCTTTCTACCTGGTCTTTATCTCCTCTTTTTTCTACCTGGTCTTTATCTCCTCTTTTTTCTACTTGGTCTTTATCTCCTCTTTTTTCTACCTGGTCTTTATCTCCTCTTTTTTCTACCTGGTCTTTATCTCCTCTTTTTTCTACCTGGTCTTTATCTCCTCTTTTTTCTACCTGTTCTTTATCTCCTCTTTTTTCTACCTGTTCTTTATCTCCTCTTTTTTCTACCTGTTCTTTATCTCCTCTTTTTTCTACCTGGTCTTTATCTCCTCTTTTTTCTACCTGGTCTTTATCTCCTCTTTTTTCTACCTGGTCTTTATCTCCTTTTTTTTCTACCTGGTCTTTATCTCCTCTTCTTTCTACCTAGTCTTTATATCCTCCTCTTCTTTCTACCTGGTCTTTATCTCCTCTTCTTTCTACCTAGTCTTTATATCCTCTTCTTCTTTCTACCTGTTCTTTATCTCCTCTTCTTTCTACCTGTTCTTTATCTCCTCTTCTTTCTACCTGGTCTTTATCTCCTCATCTTTCTACCTAGTCTTTATATCCTCTTCTTCTTCCTACCTGTTCTTTATCTCCTCTTTTTTCTACCTGGTCTTTATCTCCTCTTCTTTCTACCTAGTCTTTATATCCTCTTCTTCTTTCTACCTGTTCTTTATCTCCTCTTTTTTCTACCTGTTCTTTATCTCCTCTTTTTTCTACCTGGTCTTTATCTCCTCTTCTTCTTTCTACCTGTTCTTTATCTCCTCTTTTTTCTACCTGGTCTTTATCTCCTCTTTTTTCTACCTGGTCTTTATATCCTCTTTTTTCTACCTGGTCTTTATCTCCTCTTTTTTCTACCTGGTCTTTATCTCCTCTTTTTTCTACCTGGTCTTTATCTCCTCTTTTTTCTACCTGGTCTTTATCTCCTCTTTTTTCTACCTGTTCTTTATCTCCTCTTTTTTCTACCTGTTCTTTATCTCCTCTTTTTTCTACCTGGTCTTTATCTCCTCTTTTTTCTACCTGGTCTTTATCTCCTCTTTTTTCTACCTGGTCTTTATCTCCTTTTTTTTCTACCTGGTCTTTATCTCCTCTTCTTTCTACCTAGTCTTTATATCCTCCTCTTCTTTCTACCTGGTCTTTATCTCCTCTTCTTTCTACCTAGTCTTTATATCCTCTTCTTCTTTCTACCTGTTCTTTATCTCCTCTTCTTTCTACCTGTTTTTTATCTCCTCTTCTTTCTACCTGGTCTTTATCTCCTCATCTTTCTACCTAGTCTTTATATCCTCTTCTTCTTCCTACCTGTTCTTTATCTCCTCTTTTTTCTACCTGGTCTTTATCTCCTCTTCTTTCTACCTAGTCTTTATATCCTCTTCTTCTTTCTACCTGTTCTTTATCTCCTCTTTTTTCTACCTGTTCTTTATCTCCTCTTTTTTCTACCTGGTCTTTATCTCCTCTTCTTCTTTCTACCTGTTCTTTATCTCCTCTTTTTTCTACCTGGTCTTTATCTCCTCTTTTTTCTACCTGGTCTTTATATCCTCTTTTTTCTACCTGGTCTTTATCTCCTCTTTTTTCTACCTGGTCTTTATCTCCTCTTTTTTCTACCTGGTCTTTATCTCCTCTTTTTTCTACCTGGTCTTTATCTCCTCTTTTTTCTACCTGGTCTTTATCTCTTCTTTTTTCTACCTGGTCTTTATCTCCTCTTTTTTCTACCTAGTCTTTATATCCTTTTTATCTTTCTACCTGTTCTTTATCTCCTCTTCTTTCTACCTAGTCTTTATATCCTTTTTATCTTTCTACCTGGTCTTTATCTCCTCTTCTTCTTTCTACCTGTTCTTTATCTCCTCTTCTTTCTACCTGTTCTTTATCTCCTCTTTTTTCTACCTGTTCTTTATCTCCTTTTTTTTCTACCTGTTCTTTATCTCCTCTTCTTTCTACCTGGTCTTTATCTCCTTTTTTTTCTACCTGTTCTTTATCTCCTCTTCTTTCTACCTAGTCTTTATATCCTTTTGATCTTTCTACCTGGTCTTTATCTCCTTTTTACCTTTCTACCTGGTCTTTATCTCCTTTTTACCTTTCTACCTGGTCTTTATCTCTTTTTTATCTTTGTACCTGTTCTTTATCTCCTCTTCTTTCTACCTGTTCTTTATCTCCTCTTCTTTCTACCTGTTTTTTATCTCCTCTTCTTTTTACCTGGTCTTTATATCCTCTTCTTCTTTCTACCTGGTCTTTATCTCCTCTTCTTTCTACCTGTTCTTTATCTCCTTTTTTTTTACCTGTTCTTTATCTCCTTTTTATCTTTCTACCTGGTCTTTATCTCCTCTTTTTCTTTCTACCTGGTCTTTATCTCCTTTTTTTTCTACCTGTTCTTTATCTCCTCTTCTTTCTACCTGGTCTTTATCTCCTTTTTTTTCTACCTGGTCTTTATCTCCTTTTTTTTCTACCTGTTTTTTATCTCCTCTTCTTTCTACCTAGTCTCTATATCCTTTTTATCTTTCTACCTGGTCTTTATCTCCTTTTCACCTTTCTACCTGGTCTTTATCTCTTTTTTATCTTTCTACCTGGTCTTTATCTCCTCTTCTTCTTTTTACCTGTTCTTTATCTCCTCTTCTTTCTACCTGTTCTTTATCTCCTCTTCTTTCTACCTGTTCTTTATCTCCTCTTTTTTCTACCTGTTCTTTATCTCCTTTTTTTTCTACCTGTTCTTTATCTCCTCTTCTTTCTACCTGGTCTTTATCTCCTTTTTTTTCTACCTGTTCTTTATCTCCTCTTCTTTCTACCTAGTCTTTATATCCTTTTGATCTTTCTACCTGGTCTTTATCTCCTTTTTACCTTTCTACCTGGTCTTTATCTCCTTTTTACCTTTCTACCTGGTCTTTATCTCTTTTTTATCTTTGTACCTGTTCTTTATCTCCTCTTCTTTCTACCTGTTCTTTATCTCCTCTTCTTTCTACCTGTTCTTTATCTCCTCTTCTTTCTACCTGTTCTTTATCTCCTCTTCTTTCTACCTGTTTTTTATCTCCTCTTCTTTTTACCTGGTCTTTATATCCTCTTCTTCTTTCTACCTGGTCTTTATCTCCTCTTCTTTCTACCTGTTCTTTATCTCCTTTTTTTTTACCTGTTCTTTATCTCCTTTTTATCTTTCTACCTGGTCTTTATCTCCTCTTTTTCTTTCTACCTGGTCTTTATCTCCTTTTTTTTCTACCTGTTCTTTATCTCCTCTTCTTTCTACCTGGTCTTTATCTCCTTTTTTTTCTACCTGGTCTTTATCTCCTTTTTTTTCTACCTGTTTTTTATCTCCTCTTCTTTCTACCTAGTCTCTATATCCTTTTTATCTTTCTACCTGGTCTTTATCTCCTTTTCACCTTTCTACCTGGTCTTTATCTCTTTTTTATCTTTCTACCTGGTCTTTATCTCCTCTTCTTCTTTCTACCTGTTCTTTATCTCCTCTTCTTTCTACCTGTTCTTTATCTCCTCTTCTTTCTACCTGTTCTTTATCTCCTCTTTTTTCTACCTGTTCTTTATCTCCTTTTTTTTCTACCTGTTCTTTATCTCCTCTTCTTTCTACCTGGTCTTTATCTCCTTTTTTTTCTACCTGTTCTTTATCTCCTCTTCTTTCTACCTAGTCTTTATATCCTTTTGATCTTTCTACCTGGTCTTTATCTCCTTTTTACCTTTCTACCTGGTCTTTATCTCCTTTTTACCTTTCTACCTGGTCTTTATCTCTTTTTTATCTTTGTACCTGTTCTTTATCTCCTCTTCTTTCTACCTGTTCTTTATCTCCTCTTCTTTCTACCTGTTCTTTATCTCCTCTTCTTTCTACCTGTTCTTTATCTCCTCTTCTTTCTACCTGTTCTTTATCTCCTCTTCTTTTTACCTGGTCTTTATATCCTCTTCTTCTTTCTACCTGGTCTTTATCTCCTCTTCTTTCTACCTGTTCTTTATCTCCTTTTTTTTCTACCTGTTCTTTATCTCCTTTTTATCTTTCTACCTGGTCTTTATCTCCTCTTTTTCTTTCTACCTGGTCTTTATCTCCTTTTTTTTCTACCTGTTCTTTATCTCCTCTTCTTTCTACCTGGTCTTTATCTCCTTTTTTTTCTACCTGGTCTTTATCTCCTTTTTTTTCTACCTGTTCTTTATCTCCTCTTCTTTCTACCTAGTATCTATATCCTTTTTATCTTTCTACCTGGTCTTTATCTCCTTTTCACCTTTCTACCTGGTCTTTATCTCTTTTTTATCTTTCTACCAGGTCTTCATCTCCTTTTCTTCTTTCTACCTGGTCTTTATCTCCTCTTTTTTCTACCTGTTCTTTATCTCCTCTTCTTTCTACCTGGTCTTTATCTCCTCTTTTTTCTACCTGGTCTTTATCACCTTTTTACCTTTCTACCTGGTCTTTATCTCCTTTTTTTTCTACCTGTTTTTTATCTCCTCTTCTTTCTACCTGTTCTTTATCTCCTCTTCTTTCTACCTAGTCTTTATATCCTCTTCTTCTTTCTACCTGGTCTTTATCTCCTCTTTTTTCTAACTGGTCTTTATCTCCTTTTTTTTCTACCTGTTCTTTATCTCCTCTTCTTTCTACCTGGTCTTTATCTCCTCTTCTTTCTACCTGGTCTTTATCTCCTCTTTTTTCTACCTGGTCTTTATCTCCTCTTTTTTCTACCTGGTCTTTATCTCCTCTTTTTTCTACCTGGTCTTTATCTCCTTTTTTTTCTACCTGTTCTTTATCTCCTCTCCTTTCTACTTAGTCTTTATATCCTTTTTATCTTTCTACCTGGTCTTTATCTCCTTTTTACCTTTCTACCTGGTCTTATCTCTTTTTTATCTTTCTACCTGGTCTTTATCTCCTCTTCTTCTTTCTACCTGTTCTTTATCTCCTCTTCTTTCTACCTGTTCTTTATCTCCTCTTCTTTCTACCTGGTCTTTATATCCTCTTCTTTCTACCTGGTCTTTATATCCTCTTCTTCTTTCTACCTGGTCTTTATCTCCTCTTCTTTCTACCTGGTCTTTATCTCCTCTTCTTTCTACCTGTTCTTTATCTCCTTTTTTTTCTACCTGTTCTTTATCTCCTTTTTATCTTTCTACCTGGTCTTTATCTCCTCTTTTTCTTTCTACCTGGTCTTTATCTCCTTTTTTTTCTACCTGGTCTTTATCTCCTTTTTTTTCTACCTGTTCTTTATCTCCTCTTCTTTCTACCTGGTCTTTATCTCCTTTTTTTTCTACCTGGTCTTTATCTCCTTTTTTTTCTACCTGTTCTTTATCTCCTCTTCTTCCTACCTAGTCTCTATATCCTTTTTATCTTTCTACCTGGTCTTTATCTCCTTTTCACCTTTCTACCTGGTCTTTATCTCTTTTTTATCTTTCTACCTGGTCTTTATCTCCTTTTCTTCTTTCTACCTGTTCTTTATCTCCTCTTCTTTTTACCTGTTCTTTATCTCCTCTTCTTTCTACCTGGTCTTTATCTCCTTTTTTTTCTACCTGTTCTTTATCTCTTCTTCTTTCTACCTGGTCTTTATCACCTCTTTTTTCTACCTGGTCTTTATCTCCTTTTTACCTTTCTACCTGGTCTTTATCTCCTTTTTTTTCTACCTGTTTTTTATCTCCTCTTCCTTCTACCTGGTCATTATCTCCTCTTCTTTCTACCTGTTCATTATCTCCTCTTTTTTCTACCTAGTCTTTATATCCTCTTCTTCTTTCTACCTGGTCTTTATCTCCTCTTTTTTCTACCTGGTCTTTATCTCCTCTTTTTTCTACCTGGTCTTTATCTCCTCTTTTTTCTACCTGGTCTTTATCTCCTCTTTTTTCTACCTGGTCTTTATCTCCTTTTTTTTCTACCTGTTCTTTATCTCCTCTTCTTTCTACCTGGTCTTTATCTCCTCTTTTTTCTACCTGGTCTTTATCTCCTTTTTTTTCTACCTGTTCTTTATCTCCTCTCCTTTCTACTTAGTCTTTATATCCTTTTTATCTTTCTACCTGGTCTTTATCTCCTTTTTACCTTTCTACCTGGTCTTATCTCTTTTTTATCTTTCCACCTGGTCTTTATCTCCTCTTCTTTTTTCTACCTGTTCTTTATCTCCTCTTCTTTCTACCTGTTCTTTATCTCCTCTTCTTTCTACCTGTTCTTTATCTCCTCTTCTTTCTACCTGGTCTTTATATCCTCTTTTTTCTACCTGTTCTTTATCTCCTCTTCTTTCTACCTGGTCTTTATCTCCTCTTTTTTCTACCTGGTCTTTATCTCTTCTTTTTCTTTCTACCTGGTCTTTATCTCCTCTTTTTTCTACCTGGTCTTTATCTCCTCTTTTTTCTACCTGGTCTTTATCTCCTTTTTTTTCTACCTGTTCTTTATCTCCTCTTCTTTCTACCTGGTCTTTATCTCCTCTTTTTTCTACCTAGTCTTTATATCCTCTTCTTCTTTCTACCTGGTCTTTATCTCCTCTTTTTTCTACCTGGTCTTTATCTCCTCTTTTTTCTACCTGGTCTTTATCTCCTTTTTTTTCTACCTGTTCTTTATCTCCTCTTCTTTCTACCTGGTCTTTATCTCCTCTTTTTTCTACCTGGTCTTTATCTCCTTTTTTTTCTACCTGTTCTTTATCTCCTCTCCTTTCTACTTAGTCTTTATATCCTTTTTATCTTTCTACCTGGTCTTTATCTCCTTTTTACCTTTCTACCTGGTCTTATCTCTTTTTTATCTTTCCACCTGGTCTTTATCTCCTCTTCTTTTTTCTACCTGTTCTTTATCTCCTCTTCTTTCTACCTGTTCTTTATCTCCTCTTCTTTCTACCTGGTCTTTATATCCTCTTTTTTCTACCTGTTCTTTATCTCCTCTTCTTTCTACCTGGTCTTTATCTCCTTTTTTTCTACCTGGTCTTTATCTCCTTTTTTTTCTACCTGGTCTTTATCTCCTTTTTTTTCTACCTGGTCTTTATCTCCTTTTTTTTCTACCTGGTCTTTATCTCCTTTTTTTTCTACCTGGTCTTTAACTCCTTTTTTTTGTACCTGTTCTTTATCTCCTCTTCTTTCTACCTAGTCTTTATATCCTTTTTATCTTTCTACCTGGTCTTTATCTCCTTTTTACCTTTCTACCTGGTCTTTATCTCTTTTTTATCTTTCTACCTGTGTTTATCTCCTCTTCTTCTTTCTACCTGTTCTTTATCTCCTCTTCTTTCTACCTGGTCTTTATCTCCTTTTTTTTCTACCTGGTCTTTATCTCCTTTTTTTTCTACCTGTTCTTTATCTCCTCTCCTTTCTACTTAGTCTTTATATCCTTTTTATCTTTCTACCTGGTCTTTATCTCCTTTTTACCTTTCTACCTGGTCTTATCTCTTTTTTATCTTTCTACCTGGTCTTTATCTCCTCTTCTTCTTTCTACCTGTTCTTTATCTCCTCTTCTTTCTACCTGGTCTTTATCTCCTCTTTTTTCTACCTGTTCTTTATCTCCTCTTTTTTCTACCTGGTCTTTATCTTCTTTTTTTCCTACCTGGTCTTTATCTTCTTTTTTTCCTACCTGGTCTTTATCTCCTTTTTTTTCTACCTGTTCTTTATCTCCTCTTCTTTCTACCTGGTCTTTATCTCCTCTTTTTTCTACCTGGTCTTTATCTCCTCTTTTTTCTACCTGGTCTTTATCTCCTTTTTTTTTCTACCTGTTCTTTATCTCCTCTTCTTTCTACCTAGTCTTTATATCCTTTTTATCTTTCTACCTGGTCTTTATCTCCTATTTTCCTTTCTACCTGGTCTTTATCTCTTCTTTTTCTCTCTACCTGGTCTTTATCTCCTCTTTTTTCTACCTGGTCTTTATCTCCTCTTTTTTCTACCTGGTCTTTATCTCCTCTTTTTTCTACCTGGTCTTTATCTCCTCTTTTTTCTACCTGGTCTTTATCTCCTCTTTTTTCTACCTGTTCTTCATCTCCTCTTTTTTCTACCTGGTCTTTATCTCCTCTTTTTTCTACCTGGTCTTTATCTCCTTTTTACCTTTCTACCTGGTCTTTATCTCCTCTTTTTCTTTCTACCTGGTCTTTATCTCCTTTTTACCTTTCTACCTGGTCTTTATCTCCTATTTTTCTTTCTACCTGGTCTTATCTCTTTTTTTATCTCTCTACCTGGTCTTTATCTCCTCTTTTTCTTTCTACCTGGTCTTTATCTCCTCTTTTTCTTTCTACCTGGTCTTTATCTTCTCTTTTTCTTTCTACCTGGTCTTTATCTCCTCTTTTTTCTACCTGGTCTTTATCTCCTCTTTTTTCTACCTGTTCTTTATCTCCTCTTCTTTCTACCTGGTCTTTAATTCCTCTTCTTTCTACCTGGTCTTTATCTCCTCTTTTTTCTACCTGGTCTTTATCTCCTCTTTTTTCTACCTGGTCTTTATCTCCTTTTTTTTCTACCTGTTCTTTATCTCCTCTTCTTTCTACCTGTTCTTTATCTCCTCTTCTTTCTACCTAGTCTTTATATCCTTCTCATCTTTCTACCTGGTCTTTATCTCCTTTTTACCTTTCTACCTGGTCTTTATCTCTTTTTTATCTTTCTACCTGGTCTTTATCTCCTCTTCTTCTTTCTACCTGTTCTTTATCTCCTCTTCTTTCTACCTGGTCTTTATCTCCTCTTTTTTCTACCTGTTCTTTATCTCCTCTTTTTTCTACCTAGTCTTTATATCCTTTTTATCTTTCTACCTGGTCTTTATCTCCTTTTTACCTTTCTACCTGGTCTTTATCTCTTTTTTATCTTTCTACCTGGTCTTTATCTCCTCTTTACCTTTCTACCTGGTCTTTATCTCTTTTTTATCTTTCTACCTGGTCTTTATCTCTTTTTTATCTTTCTACGTGGTCTTTATCTCCTCTTTTTCTTTCTACCTGGTCTTTATCTCCTCTTTTTCTTTCTACCTGTTCTTTATCTCCTCTTCTTTCTACCTGTTCTTTATCTCCCCTTCTTTCTACCTGGTCTTTATCTCCTCTTTTTTCTACCTGGTCTTTATATCCTTTTTTTTTCTACCTGTTCTTTATCTCCTCTTCTTTCTACCTAGTCTTTATATCCTTTTTATCTTTCTACCTGGTCTTTATCTCCTTTTTACCTTTCTACCTGGTCTTTATCTCTTTTTTATCTTTCTACCTGTGTTTATCTCCTCTTCTTCTTTCTACCTGGTCTTTATCTCCTCTTCTTCTTTCTACCTGGTCTTTACCCCTTTTCTTTCTCCCTTTCAATTTTCTCTTTTTATCTTGTTCTCATTTTTGTTCTTTCTACTCGATTTCATCTTGTTCGTTCTCTTGTCTGATTTTTTACTCATTCCAATCAAATTTTTTATTTTCTTTCTTTTTTCCATCAAATATTTTATCTTTTTTTTTTTTTTCTATCGAATATTTTATCTTTCTTCTTTTTCCATCGAATATCTTATCTTCCTCCTTTTTTCCATTTTACAATATTTATCTTTTCTTTTTTTATTCTACTTGTTTTTTACTATTTTTGTTCTCCCTGGTTTTTATGCTGTGTAAAATAAATACTTTCCTATGTTTCGTTAAATATATTCTGAGGATATGTTTTTTTTTTCTTTTAGATCTGGAGCCCATTTCCCATTCCGCATTCCCGGGGTAGCCTAAAAAAGAGCCACAAAATGAACCAACATGAACGCCCTGTGTACACCCATGAAGAATACATCAACCTGGTGCTGCGAAGTGGGCACATTATGTCTCATGACTACACACACCAGTCAACTGAAGAGGACCCTCGAATGATGGCCTTTTTTGATTCGTTAGTACAGCGTGAATTGGAAGGCTGGAGCTCCGATGAGGAGTACTCCACCAATGATGATGATTTCTATGAGAGAATGGCACAGGCACAGGCTGAACTGCTTGAAATTGCTTCACAGCCAAGTTCTGACGATGATGATGGCTCATTCAGTCCATTTACTATAGCGTTTGCCAGTGTCATGAGTGCACGAGAGGCCGACAGTTCTCAAAATCATATCCGGACAGCTCGGAATACCTTATTACAAAATGGTAGTGGCTCAAGTAGTGCTACTACAACTACTATTACTGCTACTACTATGACCACCACCACTTCTATTAATACTACTACTACAGTTACCACTTGTGAGAGCACTAATACTACTTCCATTACTAGTAATAGTAGCAACAGTACATTAACGCCTGCTACAACAAATTTAGCATCTGCTACGACAAATCCAGCATCTGCTACGACGAGCTCTTCACCAAGCGCGACACTGTTGGCCGTACCCCTTGATGCAGAGATAACTCTCCAGGGACCACAGCGGTCATCTGCATCCAGCTTTGACATGCCGATGATGGAGGGCCAACAACCTAATAGTAATCGAAAGAGTATTTCACAGTTGATTGCACAAAAAAGAAAGGAGAACACAAGTATGCTGGTTGCAGATGGGGGCCATGTAACCAATGTAAAGAAGCGCATGTGTCCTTGGAACCCCTCCAGCTCAGATTCCGATGATGATGTAAGCTACCCACCGAGAGTGCGAGTCAAGCTTAAAAAGGTTGCTAACCAGGCCTCAACTTCCCAGTCTACAGCCACAGCCACTTTGTCCTCTGCCTCCACACTGCTCTCAAGGACAGCATCAGCCAGCTCATCTGAGACAAGAACTCCCTGGGGCAATTCAGACAGCACCCAGAAGCAGAAAGCGCTTTCTGATCTGAAGAAATGGAAGGAGCTTCGGTGCCAGATAAATTCAACAGACTATAGAGTTGGTGAAAAGAAACTGACACCTCAGACTGTGTCTTCTTCCTCCCCATCCTCCTCCTCCTCTTCATCTTCCACAATGCTCTTATCTTCTTCCACCTCATCATTTTCCAATCCTCAGACTGGGACCATGACTGTTGAAAGTGGATCTACTAGTTCAGGCATTAAGGTTCCATCTACAAGTGCTCATGCATCAGAAAGCAGAACTCACAAAGATGAACCTGAGCTAGGCCCCTATCTTCACAAAATCGACTCAATGCTCTTACCTTCAAATATAAGAGAAGCTGCAAACAATAACAGTGAAAATGTTTGTAACCCTGTAAATAAAATCTTGATGCCTGCATCCAGACAAAATGGTAACAGTACTAGTGAAAATAATTACCCTGTTAGTGGACGTTCAAGAGTCTCAGTCTCTCAACCAGTAAGTGGCACCCTACCTGGAGAGCACACTAGAGTGCATAACCATAATGAGAATCACAACAACAACAACAACAACAACAGTGCCACTTCTATATCCCAAAGTATTGCTGCAACATCAGGAATCAGTAATAGTTTTTCTAGTAACTCTGCTACACCAGCCAGCAGCACTCGGAACAGTTCAAGCAGTGAACCTGTGTGGACAGAATTCAAACGCTTCAAGCATCGGCTGGAACGTGCCCGGTGTCACTATCGACAACATAGTCAGTCTGAGCAACAGTCAAGCGATGAAGACACGACTTGATATTTGTTTGACATACTTGGAATATTTTTTAACCCTATCCCTGCATATATCAGGGTGGTAGGGATTTGTTGGTGGTGAACAAGATAAAATGTCCATAATATGCTTGTTTTCAATCTTTTGTACTGTCTACCCCCGGTTTGGTTTTATTTTTTATTTGTTAATATTTTTCCTCCCTGGATTTTGAAGAAAAAAAAATTTCCTTCTCTTCTATGATTAATGTGAGATGAATGTGCAATTATGTCTATTGTGTTCATGTAATTGTGAATATGTTTTAGTTGCTATCAAGTTGGAATAACATGGGTCATGGTTTGAATGCAATCTAATATTTTGTTCTCCAGTCAATGGTATTGGTATCAGACTTGAGGTTTCTCTTAGACTTTCCTGTCAACGCTGGCAGTTACCAAAAGTTTGGTTTTTATAATTTAAAATGATAGTATGAATTGCTGTGTGAATTTGGACACTAGATGCTTAATATAACATTTACATCCACTTTTATCTTGAATAGATCAACTAAAGATTCTAATAGCACCACTTGTAATTCAATTTACTGTATATGCCAGACTATAAGATGAATGGTTCACAGCAACTCATCCAAGCCTCATAACTCATATTGAGCTTAACTAGACATGATACCAGTGCATTTTGGACACAGTGTAATATTTGCATAGTTTCATCATCATCAGTCTTTTAACATCCATCATTGGACATCATGGGCATCGCGTAAATGTCTGTCTTTTGTTTACTGGCAAATACAGTATGTTCTATGTACTTTATTTGATGGCATAGAGCATGAATTTTTCAATTTTCATACTAAGAAAGACAAAACCTTTCTATTTGTAGTGATGATTTCTTCCTTAACCCTTTCAATACTAACCTATTTATGTGCTTAATTCCTGAATTAAAATGTCCCAGTACACTTCTAAAAAACACCTATGGAATATAGAATATATATATATCCCATCAGGGATAAAAACCTCTGTATATTTATGTTCTGGGAGTCTCAAAAGAGTTAAGCTAATTTTTAGCTATTACTTCATTAGACTACCAGTATTTCCTATTGAAATAAAAGAGCATCATTTTTGCCCATGTGTCTCATATGTCATCAAATACCATACTGGATATAGCCTTTATAAGTAATAATGTTGCATACATAAAAATGATCAAGATATTTTAAAGATAACTCTTTTCAAGGTCTGATTATTGGAAGACTAAAATATTGCAAGGTTTGGGACAAAACAGAAGTGACCGAGAAGATTTTTTTTTTCTAAAAAAAACATTCATCTGAAATAATTCTACAGAAATTATTCAAAGCTGTGAAGCACTTATTGTGAGAATTATTTGCATTATTCTGTTTCTCTCAAATTTGAACTTATTTTAAGCTGAACAGAAGCAGCTTAGTTAACTTAGAGATGAATGAACTTAGAATAGAAAAAAAAATAAAGGCCTGGTAGTGGAATATACATATTATATATATGTATATATACCCCCCCCCCCGCCCACACACACACACATCTCAGATGCCCTCCCTCCAGTTCGTCTTTTTGGTATTCTTACCTGTGTGGAAGTCTGATAAAAAAAAAGAAAATGCCAGAAGAGGCTTGAAGGAGTGATGGGTCACTTGCCTATTTTCTTAAAAAAGAAGTAATTAAGTGACCCAGAAAAGGTCAATTGCATCTCCACTCTCCTAGGGCCTCTCAGAATATGGCTTGATAGCATTCATCAAGTTATCTCAATATTCTTAATGGCTGCTGTATTATAACAGATTGGATCTCAATCTCTATGATAAAGCTTAGTTATATGTAATTAAGAAGTAAACAAAGGTCAATCCCTCGAATAGAAAAAAAATAACTTTGGGTTGGGCAATGTTTGAAACTAATTTTATTGAAAGTTATTATGGGGAAAAAGAGATTCAAGGAAAACATTTTATTAAAAAAAATGCAGTGGACAAAATGAGTGAATGGGTATACAATATCATTTTAATCATTAATTTTACAAAATAAAAATTGAATATTTGTGAATAATTCAAGTAAAATGATTAGTTTGGAGTATTGAGACTTATTAACAAAAACTCCAGCACACCATTGCACAGATCTGGTGTTATTTTTCCATTCATCTTCGTTTTTCCCATAAATTGTTTAGAGAACTTGGGTATTGTTCCTTAACCCTGTCTCCTGTGACATAAAAATGGTTGGTTGAGAGATGGTTGTAGAGAAGAAATGGCATGTTGCTTCATTGAACTTTGACATTTACTGTCAATTAATTCTCACAATAATCATACTATTACACGTCTTCCATTAAACGTAGTAGATTTTTTGACGCACTTTGGTTTACGTCTGTTGCCTGTACTTCAAATGAACTGTCTGCTGTCAGATCAAACTAGATTGAGTTTACTTTTATTGCTGAAATGAACTTTAGATCACTCTGATCCTTCCAAACATGATTGGCTTATTCAAGTCAAGCTTTCACATTCTTTTTACTTATGATAGATTAGGTAGCTGGAGAAAAGGCTTTCTATCCAAATTCATTCAATCACAATCATCGGACCGCTGTATGACAGGTCACCTCCTTGTTGAGATCAGCTTTGATCCGCCTTGAAATTCCAGCTGCAGTATCATGAAATTATTCATGACATGTTGTTTTAATTAATCTTTCATCTCCAAAGTTTATCTTAGAAGGTCAGATGGCTTTTGTGGTGGAACAAAAGATTTCTTCCATCATACATTTTGAAAACTCTTGAAATTACACTCTTGGACTGGCCCTGCTCTTTTGAAACTGCAAAGAGAGGTATGTCTTCATTTTGAAAATTTTCAATTGATGGACTGCAGTCACTTATCGTTTAGTGAAATCAGTATTGCTGTATACCTATGAGAAATCTCTAGAATGTGACAAAAAAACAATACTGTTCCCTCATTTTGTCCATTGTCTCTTTTTCAAGTAAAGGTTGGTCTCAAATATATTTTTTCTCCATTACACTATCGATGAAAGATTTTCAACACATGAAGTATATACCAAGAGCTACAATTTCTATAAATTTCAAGATCCTTTGGCAATT
>CAUOPZ010000298.1:0-12046 GCA_963457665.1 Thysanoteuthis rhombus
AGTCCCGGCAGAGACTGTTTCTGGTCTACGACTACGGGACGAAGAAAAACTTTGAAAAATTAGGAAGGGGATAGGCAAACCAGGTGCACCAGCCACCGGTGCCCGTTTCAAACAACAACTGGCAGGGGACCATATTTAGGAAGGAGGATAGGCTAGCCTGGGCCTGCTACACACATCTCACTTTCTCTACGACTCTGATCGTTCGGGCTCAGACTGGGCAGGCTAGCACTAGCCACACCACAACAAACCTGAGATCGAACGCATTCGGGGCCGGTAGGCAGTCAGGAGACGGAGGGTCGTCGTTACTTGTACGGACTGCGAGCGAGCGAGCAAGCGAACGAGATAGCGAGCGACGGAGCATTAGTATATGTCAGGGCTACTACTAAGACTGACCGTTTGTGCTAGGTGGTCGGTCATCAAACCGCACACGACCGGTCACCAGAGGAGGACGCTGGCGACCTGTAAACATAGAAGTTACCACCTCTGGACACTTTTGGTTGATGCTCCAAGACGCAGTAGGCAGGCGAGGACGGACATGGGAAAGAAGACGTCGTCGAGCATAGGAGTGACGACGACTGTGAGTGAGTGAGCTGCTTCTACGACCACCAATAGTGCTCCAGGTGGTAGTGAGCCCACAGCCAAGTCACGTAACGGCGGCGGCAGCGCCCCTACGAACAAAAAGACTTAGCTAATGCCCTTGTCTTGAACCTGAGAAGATAGCGGGTGCCGCAGGATCACGAGTTACAAAGCAAGCTGTCAAAGACAGCGGCCCACCGGGACAGACTGCGAGCAAGCGACAGGAAGGCCGGCGCCAGACACGAGGAGACAGCGAGCAGAGGACGAGCTGAGTACGACGAAGAGATCGTAGCTATCCTTTTGTTTACAATTATGTTCGCCACCCGAAGCAGCTGGTCCTCTGCTCGCCATCTCCTCGTATCTGGGCTCCCCATCGCTCGCTCGCTCGCTCGAAATCCGTCCCGGCGGACCGCTGTCTCTGTCAGCTTGCTTCGTTTATCGCGATCCTGCGTCACCTGCTCTGTTCTCAGGTTCAAGACTAAGGGAATAAGCTAAGTCTTCTGTTCTCGTCACTCCTCTGTTCGCGTCTGTCCCGTGTCAGCCATCGCCCTGGTAAAGTTTTCTTCTATGTTTACATGTCCCCAGCGTCGTAGGTTGCCCCAAACAAGAGACTCAATGCTCCCAGGTCCGTGTGCAGAACGATGAAGACTTCGACAACAGAAACTCCGTGCTCCTCAACTCGTGTGCGGAAGGAGAGAGAGACAGAGAGAGAGAGAGCCAAACCTAGCCCAGTTTGGGAACACCAGGAACAGTGAACGGAAAATACATTTTTTTTCGCTCCCCCCCCGTCCACTTTTCAACTAGATTCTTTTAAACGCTGTGAAACGAATATGTGCCCCTAAATTCAGGACTTGCTTACATTCAAATCACGCTGAGAGTACCAGTTCTTGTTCAATCACCGATGTTAAGCAGCGTCAATCTGATCAGTACTTAGATGCTAGAAATGCATTTTCGTCCATTAGCAGCTATTTCCATCAAATTAAGGTGAAAAATGATATTCAGAGACCATTTTGACAGCTCACTTATGTATGGTGCTGGAAAGTGCCTACTCGATCAATAGCGGCTATTTCCATCAAATTGGGCTGAATCAAAAATTACATCAAACGCAGCAATTCAATGGTACCATTGCAATCAGCACGTCAAAATACGCCAGAAAAAGCCATAAAATCGATAGGTAAAAATGACATTCAAAAGACCACTTTTGACGGCTAACTTATGTATGTGCTGGAAGTGCCTTCTCGACCAATAGCAGCTATTATCATCAGATTGGGCTGAATCGAAAAATACATCAAATCCATCCGATCCGATGGTGACATCGCAATCAGCACGTCAAACTACGCCAGAGAAAGAAATAAAATCGATAGGTGAAAATGACATTCAGAAGACCATTTTTGACGGCTCACTTATGTATGTTGTGGAAGTGCCTTATCGACAAATAGCAGCTATTTCCATGAAACTGGGCTAAATCAAAAAAAACATCAAATCCACCCAATCAATGGTATCGTTGCAATCAGCACGTCAAACTACGCCACGAAAAGCCATGAAATCGATAGGTAAAAAATAACATTCAAAAGACCATTTTCGACGGCTTACTTAAACATGTGCTGCAAATGCCCTCTCGACCATAGCAACTATTTCCATCAAATTAGCTGAATCAAAAAATACATCAAATCAAGCCTATTCAATGGTACCATTGCACATCAGCACGTCAAACTACGCCCGAAAAAGCCATAAAATCGATAGGTAAAAATGACATTCCAAAGACCATTTTTAACAGCTTAATGATGTGTGCGGTCAAAATGCATTTTTGGTCAATTGTGGCTATTTCCATCAAATTTGGCTGAATGGAAAAATACATCAAATCCCACTAGATCCAATGGTACTGTTGCAATTAGCACGTCCAAACTACGCCAGAAAAGGCCATAAAATAGATAGGTGAAAATGACATTCGAAGACTATTTTTGACAGCTCACTTATGTATGTGCTGGAAGTGCATTCTCGACCAATAGCAGTTATTTCCATCAAATTGGGCCTAAATCGAAAAATACATCAAATTCACCCGAACAAATAGATACCGTTGCAATCAGTACATCAAACTACACAAGAAAAAGCCATGAAATCGATAGGTAAAAATGACATTTAAAAGGCCATTTTTTGACAGCTCACTTATGTATGTGCTGGAAGTGCATTCTCGACCAAAGCTGCTATTACTCATCAAATTGGGCTGAATCAAAAATACATCAAATGCACCCGAACAAATGGCACCGTTGCAATCAGCACGTCAAACTACGCCCACGGAAAAGCCCATGAAATCGATAGGTAAAAATGAACATTCGAAAGACCTTTTTGACGGCTCACTTATGTATGTGCTCGAAGTGCCTTCTCGACCAATAGCGGCTAATCCATCAAATCGGGCTGAATCGAAAAAATACATCAAATCCACCCGATCCAATGATACTGATTCAATCAGCATGTCGAACTACGCCATAAAAAGCCATAAAATCGATAGGTAAAAATGACATTCGAAAGACCATTTTTGACGGCTCACTTATGTATGTGCTGGAAGTGCCTTCTCGACCAATAGCGGCTATTTGCATCAAATTGGGGCTGAATCAAAAATTACATCAAATGCAGCCAATTCAATGGTACCATTGCAATCTGCACGTCAAAACTACGCCAGAAAAAGCCTTATGTGAATAGGTAAAAAATGACATTCAAAAGGAACATTTTCGACAGCTCACTTATGTATGTGGTAAATATGCATTTTCGACCAATAGCAGCTATTTCTATCAAATTGGGTTAAATCGAGAAATACATCAAATGCAGCCGATTCAATGGTACCGTTGCAATCAGCACGTCAAACTACGCGAGAAAAAGCCGTAAAATCTATATGTAAAAATGACATAATCAAAACACCATTTTGAAGCTCACTCATATATGTGCTGGAAGTGCCTTTTCGACCATTAGCTGCTATTTTAATCAAATTGGGCTAAAAGGAAAAATTAATCAAATCCACCTGATCCAATGATACAGTTGATATCAGCTCGTCAAACTACGCCAGAATAAGCCATAAAATCGATAGGTAAAAATGACATTCTGAAGAAGATTTTGACAGCTCACTTATGTATGTGGTGGAAGTGTCTTCTTGACCAATATTGGCGATAACCATCGAATTGGGCTGAATCGAAAAATACATCAAATCCACTGATCCAATGATACCATTGCAATCAGCACGTCAAACCACGCCAGAAAAAGCCATAAAATCGATAGGTAAAAATTACATTCAAAAGACCATTTTTGATGGCTCACTTGTGTTTGTGCAGGAAGTGCTTTCTCGACCAATAGTGGCTATAACCATGAAAATGGGCTGAATCAAAAAACACATCGAATGCAGCCAATTCAATAGTACCGTTGCAATCAGCAGGTCAACTACGCACGAAAAGCCATAAAATCGATAGGTAAAAATGACATTCAAAAGACCATTTTGACAGCTCACTTATGTATGTGCTAGAAGTGCCTTCCCAACCAATAGCGGCTATAACCATCAAACTGGGCTGAATCAAAAAATACATCAAATCCACGCAATCAATGGTACTGTTGCAATCAACCCTACAAACTACACCAGAGAAAGCCAGAAAATCGATAGGTAAAAATGACATTCAGAAGACCATTTTTCACAGCTTACAAATGTGTGCGGTGAAATGCATTTTCGGTCAATATTGGCTATTCCCATCAAAATTGGGTCGGATCGAAAAAATACATCAAATCCACCCGATCCAATGGTACTGTTGCAATCAGCATGTCAAACTACGCCAGAAAAAGCCATAAAATCGATAGGTAAAAATGACATTCAGAAAACCATTTTTGACAGCTCACCCATGTATGTGCTGGAAGTGCATTCTCGACCAATAGCGGCTATTCCAGTCAAATTAGGCTAAATCGAAAATTCATCAAATTCACCCCAAACAAATGGTACCGTTGCAATCAGCACATCAAACTACGCCAGAAAAAGCCATAAAATCGATAGGTAAAAATGACATTCGAAAGACATTTTTGACGGCTCACTTATGTATGTGCTTCGAAGTGCCTTCTCGACCAATAGCGGCTATATCAATCAATTGGGCTGAATCGAAAAATACATCAAAATCCACCCAATCCAATGGTACTGTTGCAATCAGGCATGTCGAACTACGCCAGAAAAAGCCATAAAATCGATAGATAAAAATGACATTCAAAAGACCATTTTTGACTGTTCACTTTTGTATGTGCTGGAGGTGCTTTCTCAATCAATAGCAGCTATTTGCATCAAATTGGGCTGAATCCAAAAAATACATCAAATCCACCCGATCCAATGTTACCATTGCAATCAGCACTCCAAACTATGCCAGACAAGGTCATGAAATCGATAGGTAAAAAATGACATTCTAAAGTCCAGTTTTGACTGCTTACTGATGTGTGTGGTGAAAATGCATTTTTCAGTCAATTGTGGCACCGTCCATCATATTGGCTGAATCAAAAAATACATCAAATTTAGCCGATTCAATGGTACCGTTGCAATTAGCACGTCAAACCACACAAGGAAAAGCCATAAAATCGATAGGTAAAATGACATTCAAAAGACCATTTTTGATGGCCTCACTTATGTATGTGCTGGATATGCCTTCTCGACCATAGCGGCTATTTTCATCAAATTAGCCTAAATCGAAAAATACATCAAATACACTCGATCCAATGGTACTGTTGCAATAAGCACGTTAAACTACGCCACAAAAAGCCATAAAATCGGTAGGTAAAAAATGACATTCAAAGACCATTTTGACTGCCTCAGTTATATGTGCTGGAAGTGCCTTCTCAACAATAGTGGTTATTTCCATCAAATTGGGCTGAATCGTGAAATACATCAAATGCGGCCGATTTGATGGTACCGTTGCAATCAGCAGGTTAAACTACGCCAGAAAAAGCCATAAAATCGAGAGGTAAAAATGACATTCAAAAGACCATTTTTGACAGGTCACACATGTATGCGGTGGAAGTGCCTTCTCAACCAATAGCAGCTATAACTATCAAATTGGGTGAAATCGAAAAATACATCAAATCCACCCGATCAATATTACCGTTGCAATCAGCACGTCAAACTACGCAACAAAAAGTCATGAAATCGATAGGTAAAAATGACATTTAAAAGACCATTTTTAACGGCACACTTATGTATGAGCCTGGAAGTGCATTGTCGACCAATAGCAGCTATTCTCATCAATTGGGCTAAATCGAAAAATACATCGAATTCACCCGAACAAATGGTAACCTTCGCAATCAGCACATCAAACTACGCTAGAAAAAGCCATGAAATTCGATAGGTAAAAATGACATTAAAAAGACCATTTTTGACGGCTCACTTATGTATATACTGGAAGTGCCTTCTTGATCAATAGCTGCTAATCCCATCAAATTGGCTTATTCAAAAAATACATCAAATTCACCCATCCAATGATACTGTTGCAATCAGCACGTCGAACTACACAGAAAAAGCTATAAAATCGATAGGTAAAAATGACATTCAAAAGACCATTTTTGACGGCTAACTTTTGCATGTGCTGGAAGTGCCCTCTCGACTAATAGTGGCTATTTGCATCAAATTGGGCTTAATCAAAAATTACATCAAATGCAGCCGATTCAATGGTACCATTGCAATCAGGCATGTCAAACTACGCCAGAAAAAGCCTTAATATGAATAGGTAAAAATCACATTCAGAAGACCATTTCCGACGGCTCACTTATGTATGTGGTAAATATGCATTTTCCCCCAATAGCAGCTATTTCCATCAATTTGTTAAATCAAAAGTACATCAAATGCAGCCGATTCAATGGTACCGTTGCAATCTGCACGTCAAACTACGCCAGAAAAAGCCATAATATCGATGTGTGAAAATGACATTCAAAACACCATTTTAGAAAGCTCACTCATATATGTGCCTGGAAGTGCTTTCTCGACCATTAGCTGCTATTTTAATCAAATTGGGCTAAAAGGAAAAATAAATCAAATCCACCTGATCCAATGATACCGTTGCAATCAGCACGTCAAACTACGCCAGAATAAGCCATGAAATCGATAGGTAAAAATGACATTCAAAAGACAATTTGACAACTCACGTATGTATGTGCTGGAAGTGCCTTCTTGACCAATAGTGGCAATAACCATCGAATTGGGCTAAATCGAAAAATACATCAAATCCACCTTAACCAATGATACCGTTGCAATCAGCACGTCAAACTACGCCAGAATAAGCCATAAAATCGATAGGTAAAAATGACATTCAAAAGACAATTTGACAGCTCACTTATGTATGTGCTGGAAGTACCTTCTTGACCAATAGTGGCAATACCATCGAATTGGGCTAAATCGAAAATACATCAAATCCACCTGATCCAATGATACCGTTGCAATCAGCACGTCAAAACTACGCCAAAAAAAAGTCATAAAATCGATAGCAAAAATGACATTCAAAAGACCATTTTTGACGGCTCACTTATGCTTGGCTGTGCAATTTGCCCTCTCGACCAATAGTGGCTATAACCATGAAAAATACATCGAAGCAGCCTATCAAATTGTACCGTTGCAATCAGCAGGTTGAACTACACCAGAAAAATCCATAAATCGATAGGTAAAAATGACATTCAAAAGACCATTTTGACAGCTCACTTATGTATATGCTGGAAGTGCCTTCTCGACCGATAGCGGCTATAAACCATCAAACTGGGCTGAATCCAAAAATACATCAAATCCACGCAATCCAATGGTACTGTAGCAATCAGCACTACAAACTACACCAGAGAAAGCCAGAAAATCGATAGGTAAAAAATGACATTAAAAAGACCATTTTTAACGGCACACTTATGTATGCACTGGAAGTGCATTCTCGACCAATAGCGGCTATTTCCATCAAATTGGGCTGAATCAAAAAATTCATCAAATTCACCCGAACAAATGGAACTGTTGCAATCAGCACATCAAACTCCACCAGAAAAAGCCATAAAATCGATAGGTAAAAATGACATTCGAAAGGACCATTTTTGACGGCTCACTTATGTATGTGCTGGAAGTGCCTTTTCGACCAATAGCTGCTATTTTAATCAAATTGGGCTAAAAGGAAAATAAATCAAATCACCTAATCCAATGATACCATTGCAATCAGCACATCAAACTCCGCCAGAAAAAGCCATAAAATCGATAGATAAAAATGACATTCGAAAGACCATTTTTGACGGCTCACTTATGTATGTGTTCGAAGTGCCTTCTCGACCAATAGCGGTTATATCCATCAAATTGGGCTGAATCGAAAAATACATCAGATCCACCCAATCCAATGGTACTGTTGCAAACAGCACGTCGAACTACGCCAGAAAAAGCCATAAAATCGATAGGTAAAAATGACATTTAAAAGACCATTTTTGACAGCTTCTTTTTGTATGTGCTGGAAGTGCTTTCTCGACCAATACCTGCTCTTTGCATCAAATTGGGCTGAATTGAAAAATAAATCAAATCCACCCGATCCAATGTTACCATTGCAATCAGCACTCAACACTATGCCAGAAAAAGCCATAAAATCGATGGGTAAAAATGACATCCTAAAGTCTATTTTTGACTGCTTACTGATGTGTGTGGTAAAAATGCATTTTCAGTCAATTGTGGCGGCGTCCATCAAATTGGGCTGAATCAGTAAATACATCAAATTCAGCCGATTCAATGGTACTGTTGCAATCAGCACATCGAACTACGCCAGAAAAAGCCATAAAATCGATAGGTAAAAATGACATTCAAAAGACCATTTTCGATAGCTCACTCATGTATGTGCTGGATATGCCTTCTCGACCAATAGCGGCGATTTCAATCAAATTAGCCTAAATCGAAAAATACATCAAATACACTCGATCCAATGGTACTGTTGCAATCAGCACGTTAAACTACGCCACAAAAAGCCATAAAATCGATAGGTGAAAATGACATTCAAAAGACCATTTTTGACTGCTCACTTATATATGTGCTGGAAGTGCCTTCTCAACCAATAGTGGCTATTTCCATCAAATTGGGCTGAATCGATAAATACATCAAAACCACCCGATCCAATGGTACCGTTGCAATCAGCACGTCAAATTACGCCAGAAAAAGCCATAAAATCGATAGGTAAAAATGACATTCAAAAGACCATTTTTGACTGCTCACTTATATATGTGCTGGAAGTGCATTCTTGACCAATAGCAGCTATTTCCATCAAATTGGGCTGAATCGATAAATACATCAAATCCACCCAATCCAATGGTACTGTGGCAATCAGCACGTCAAACTACGCCAGAAAAAGCTATAAAATCGATAGGTAAAAATGACATTCAAAAACCATGTGTGACGGCTCACGTATGCATGTGGTAAAAATGCATTATCGGTCAATTGTGGCTATTTCCATCAATTTGGGTTAAATTGGAAAATACATCAAATCCACCCGATCCAATGGTACCGTTGCAATCAGCACGTAAAACTACGCCAGAAAAAGCCATAAAATCGATGAGTTAAAATGACATTCAAAAGACCATTTTTGACAGCACACTTAAGTTTGTGCTGGAAGTACCCTCTCGACCAATAGCAGCTATTTCCATCAAATTAGGCTAAATCGAAAAATACATCGAATTCACCCGATCCAATCTTGACATCGCAATAAGCACGTCAAACTATGCCAGAAAAAGCCATAAAATCGATATGTAAAAATGACATTGAAAGGACCATTTTTGACAGCTCACTGATGTATGTGCTGGGAGTGCCTTCTCGACCAATAGCGGCTATTTCAATCAAATTGGGCTAAAACGAAAAATACATCAAATCCATCCGATCCCATGATACTGTTGCAATCAGCACGTCAAACTACGTCAGAAAAAGCCATAAAATCGATAGGTAAAAATGCCATTCAAAAGACCATTTTGACAGCTCATTTATGTATATGCTGGAAGTGCCTTCTCGACTAATAGCGGCTATTTCCATCAAATTGGGTTAAATCGAAAAATACATCAAATCCACCAGATCCAATGGTACCGTTGCAATCTGCACGTCAAACTACGCCAGAAAAAGCCATAAAATCGATAGGTAAAAAAGACATTCAAAAGACCATTTTTGACAGCCCTCTTATGTATGCACTTGAAGTGCCTTTTTAGACCAACAGCAGTTATTTCCCTCAAATTGGGCTTAATCGAAAGATCCATAAAATTGTGCCGATTTGATAAAATGACATTCAAAAACCATTTTTGAGGGCTCACATTAGCCCAATTTAATTGAAATAGCCAGATTTGACTGAAAATGAATTTGTAGCACATACATAAGTAAGCTGTCAAAAGTTGTCTTTTGAAAGTCATTTTTACCTATCGATTGTATGGCTTTTTCTGGCGTAGTTTTACATGTTGATTGCAATGGTACCATCAGATTGGCTGTATTTGATGTAAGTTTCAGTTTGAGCCATTTTGACAGAAATAACTGCTATTTGCTGGAAAGGCACTTCTAGCACATACACAAGTAAACTGTCGAAAATGGTCTTCTTAATGTCATTTTTACCTATAGATTTTATCGCTTCTTCTGACGTAGTTTGACATGTTGATTGCAACGATACCATTGGATTGGCTGTATTTGATATAGTTCTTGATTTAGCCCAATTTGATGGAAAATCCTGCAAATGACCGAGAAGGCACTTCTAGCACATGCACAAGTAAGCAGTCAAAAATGGTCTTTCAAATGTCATTTCTACCTATCGATTTCATGGCTTTTCCCGGCGTAGTTTCTCACACTGATTGTAACAGTACCATTGGATCGGTCGTATTTGATGTGGTTATCAATTTAGCCCACTTTGAAGGAAATACCAACTGAGGAGGTATTTCTCGCACATCCATGAGTAAGCCGTCGAAAATGTTCTTTCGAGTGTCATTTTAACTTATCGTTTTTATGGCTTTTTCCGGCGTAGTTTGACGTGCTGATTGGAGCAGCACGTCAATATACGCAAGAAAAAGCCATAAAATCGATAGGTAAAAGTGATATATATATATATATATATATATATATATATATATATATATATACATAGATATATATATACATATATATTCACATGTATACATCAACATTTATACATGTACATACATATATATACATATATATATATATATATATACGTATGTCTCAATGCATATATATACATGAATATATATGCATAGAGATAAATATATGTATATACATATATACATATATGTATACATATATATATATATACATGTATACATATACATATATATTATCACATATATATACGTATATATACATATATATATGTATATACCTACATATATGTATACATATATACATATACATATATGTATGAACGTACATATGTATATAATATATATGTGATTATTTTCACATATAAATAAGTAAATATATATCTGTATATGTATATATATATATATGTATGTATATATTTATGCATACATATATATTCATATATCAATATATTTATATGTATATATATGTCTATATATACATATACGTGTGTGTGTAAATTTATATTTATGTATTTATATTTATATACGGATGCTTTTATATATAAATATACATACATATATACATATATGTATGTGCATATTCATAAAATATATATATACATATGTATATGTATATACGTATTTATATATATATAAATATTTTTATATATTTATACATATATACTTTACGTATATATGTGTGCAAATACATATATATATAAATATAGATATATATATATCAATAAATACATATATACATATACGTATATATATACATAGATATGTACATTTACACACATATACATATATACATATACATATGATTATATATATGGATGCATATACATGTATAAAAATACATATATGTGTATGCTTATATATATATGCATACATAAATATATTCAGATATTCATGTATATAAATATATATATATATATATTTATAAATATACATATATATGTATATGCTTATATATATATACATATATACATAGATATAAAATATATAGATATATATATAAAATATATATGAATATATGTATTGCATATGTATATTCATATACATATATATATATGTTTACATATACATAATATATACATATATATACATATATAAATATACATATATATATACATATGTACGTAAACATACATATATATGTATATATATACGTATATACATGCATATATATATGTGTGTATATATATATATATATACGTATATATAAATAATATACACTTCATATGAATATATGTATTTATATACATCCATTTATAGATACATATATATACTCATATGCATGTACATATTTATATACATTCATATCCATATACATATATATATACATATATACATATATATACATATATATATATATATATGTATACATATATACATATAG
>CAUOPZ010000299.1:0-37983 GCA_963457665.1 Thysanoteuthis rhombus
TCGAGAAGGCACTTCCATAAGGGAGCCATCAAAAATGCTCTTTTGAATGTCATTTTTACCTATCGATTTTATGGCTTTTTCTGGCGTAGTTTGACGTGCTGATTGCAACGGTACCATTGGATCGGGTGGATTTGATGTATTTTTCGACTCAGCCCAATTTGATGGAAAAAGCCGCTATTGGTCGAGAAGGCACTTCCATAAGGGAGCCATCAAAAATGGTCTTTTGAATGTGATTTTTACCTATCGATTTTATGGCTTTTTCTGGCGTAGTTTGACGTGCTGATTGCAACGGTACCATTGGATCGGGTGGATTTGATGTATTTTTCGACTCAGCCCAATTTGATGGAAAAAGCCGCTATTGGTCGAGAAGGCACTTCCATAAGGGAGCCATCAAAAATGGTCTTTTGAATGTCATTTTTACCTATCGATTTTATGGCTTTTTCTGGCGTAGTTTGACGTGCTGATTGCAACGGTACCATTGGATCGGGTGGATTTGATGTATTTTTCGACTCAGCCCAATTCGATGGAAAAAGCCGCTAATGGTCGAGAAGGCACTTCCATAATGAGCCATCAAAAATGGTCTTTTGAATGTCATTTTTACCTATCGATTTTATGGCTTTTTCTGGCGTAGTTTGACGTGCTGATTGCAACGGTACCATTGGATCGGGTGGATTTGATGTATTTTTGACTCAGCCCAATTTGATGGAAAAAGCCGCTATTGGTCGAGAAGGCACTTCCATAAGGGAGCCATCAAATATGGTCTTTTGAATGTCATTTTTACCTATCGATTTTATGGCTTTTTCTGGCGTAGTTTGACGTGCTGATTGCAACGGTACCATTGGATCGGGTGGATTTGATGTATTTTTCGACTCAGCCCAATTTGATGGAAAAAGCCGCTATTGGTCGAGAAGGCACTTCCATAAGGGAGCCATCAAAAATGGTCTTTTGAATGTCATTTTTACCTATCGATTTTATGGCTTTTTCTGGCGTAGTTTGACGTGCTGATTGCAACGGTACCATTGGATCGGGTGGATTTGATGTATTTTTCGACTCAGCCCAATTTGATGGAAAAAGCCGCTATTGGTCGAGAAGGCACTTCCATAAGGGAGCCATCAAAAATGGTCTTTTGAATGTCATTTTTACCTATCGATTTTATGGCTTTTTCTGGCGTAGTTTGACGTGCTGATTGCAACGGTACCATTGGATCGGGTGGATTTGATGTATTTTTCGACTCAGCCCAATTTGATGGAAAAAGCCGCTATTGGTCGAGAAGGCACTTCCATAAGGGAGCCATCAAAAATGGTCTTTTGAATGTGATTTTTACCTATCGATTTTATGGCTTTTTCTGGCGTAGTTTGACGTGCTGATTGCAACGGTACCATTGGATCGGGTGGATTTGATGTATTTTTCGACTCAGCCCAATTTGATGGAAAAAGCCGCTATTGGTCGAGAAGGCACTTCCATAAGGGAGCCATCAAAAATGGTCTTTTGAATGTCATTTTTACCTATCGATTTTATGGCTTTTTCTGGCGTAGTTTGACGTGCTGATTGCAACGGTACCATTGGATCGGGTGGATTTGATGTATTTTTCGACTCAGCCCAATTTGATGGAAAAAGCCGCTATTGGTCGAGAAGGCACTTCCATAAGGGAGCCATCAAAAATGGTCTTTTGAATGTCATTTTTACCTATCGATTTTATGGCTTTTTCTGGCGTAGTTTGACGTGCTGATTGCAACGGTACCATTGGATCGGGTGGATTTGATGTATTTTTCGACTCAGCCCAATTTGATGGAAAAAGCCGCTATTGGTCGAGAAGGCACTTCCATAAGGGAGCCATCAAAAATGGTCTTTTGAATGTCATTTTTACCTATCGATTTTATGGCTTTTTCTGGCGTAGTTTGACGTGCTGATTGCAACGGTACAATTGGATCGGGTGGATTTGATGTATTTTTCGACTCAGCCCAATTTGATGGAAAAAGCCGCTATTGGTCGAGAAGGGACTTCCATAAGGGAGCCATCAAAAATGGTCTTTTGAATGTCATTTTTACCTATCGATTTTATGGCTTTTTCTGGCGTAGTTTGACGTGCTGATTGCAACGGTACCATTGGATCGGGTGGATTTGATGTATTTTTCGACTCAGCCCAATTTGATGGAAAAAGCCGCTATTGGTCGAGAAGGCACTTCCATAAGGGAGCCATCAAAAATGGTCTTTTGAATGTCATTTTTACCTATCGATTTTATGGCTTTTTCTGGCGTAGTTTGACGTGCTGATTGCAACGGTACCATTGGATCGGGTGGATTTGATGTATTTTTCGACTCAGCCCAATTTGATGGAAAAAGCCGCTATTGGTCGAGAAGGCACTTCCATAAGGGAGCCATCAAAAATGGTCTTTTGAATGTCATTTTTACCTATCGATTTTATGGCTTTTTCTGGCGTAGTTTGAAGTGCTGATTGCAACGGTACCATTGGATCGGGTGGATTTGATGTATTTTTCGACTCAGCCCAATTTGATGGAAAAAGCCGCTATTGGTCGAGAAGGCACTTCCATAAGGGAGCCATCAAAAATGGTCTTTTGAATGTCATTTTTACCTATCGATTTTATGGCTTTTTCTGGCGTAGTTTGACGTGCTGATTGCAACGGTACCATTGGATCGG
Source organism: Thysanoteuthis rhombus (assembly GCA_963457665.1). Classification (NCBI taxonomy): domain Eukaryota; kingdom Metazoa; phylum Mollusca; class Cephalopoda; order Oegopsida; family Thysanoteuthidae; genus Thysanoteuthis; species Thysanoteuthis major. The sequence continues at coordinate 2,658 of CAUOPZ010000299.1, forward strand.
GTGCATTTGATGTATTTTTCGACTCAGCCCAATTTGATGGAAAAAGCCGCTATTGGTCGAGAAGGCACTTCCATAAGGGAGCCATCAAAAATGGTCTTTGAATGTCATTTTTACCTATCGATTTTATGGCTTTTTCTGGCGTAGTTTGACGTGCTGATTGCAACGGTACCATTGGATCGGGTGGATTTGATGTATTTTTCGACTCAGCCCAATTTGATGGAAAAAGCCGCTATTGGTCGAGAAGGCACTTCCATAAGGGAGCCATCAAAAATGGTCTTTTGAATGTCATTTTTACCTATCGATTTTATGGCTTTTTCTGGCGTAGTTTGACGTGCTGATTGCAACGGTACCATTGGATCGGGTGGATTTGATGTATTTTTCGACTCAGCCCAATTTGATGGAAAAAGCCGCTATTGGTCGAGAAGGCACTTCCATAAGGGAGCCATCAAAAATGGTCTTTTGAATGTCATTTTTACCTATCGATTTTATGGCTTTTTCTGGCGTAGTTTGACGTGCTGATTGCAACGGTACAATTGGATCGGGTGGATTTGATGTATTTTTCGACTCAGCCCAATTTGATGGAAAAAGCCGCTATTGGTCGAGAAGGCACTTCCATAAGGGAGCCATCAAAAATGGTCTTTTGAATGTCATTTTTACCTATCGATTTTATGGCTTTTTCTGGCGTAGTTTGACGTGCTGATTGCAACGGTACCATTGGATCGGGTGGATTTGATGTATTTTTCGACTCAGCCCAATTTGATGGAAAAAGCCGCTATTGGTCGAGAAGGCACTTCCATAAGGGAGCCATCAAAAATGGTCTTTTGAATGTCATTTTTACCTATCGATTTTATGGCTTTTTCTGGCGTAGTTTGACGTGCTGATTGCAACGGTACCATTGGATCGGGTGGATTTGATGTATTTTTCGACTCAGCCCAATTTGATGGAAAAAGCCGCTATTGGTCGAGAAGGCACTTCCATAAGGGAGCCATCAAAAATGGTCTTTGAATGTCATTTTTACCTATCGATTTTATGGCTTTTTCTGGCGTAGTTTGACGTGCTGATTGCAACGGTACCATTGGATCGGGTGGATTTGATGTATTTTTCGACTCAGCCCAATTTGATGGAAAAAGCCGCTATTGGTCGAGAAGGCACTTCCATAAGGGAGCCATCAAAAATGGTCTTTTGAATGTCATTTTTACCTATCGATTTTATGGCTTTTTCTGGCGTAGTTTGACGTGCTGATTGCAACGGTACAATTGGATCGGGTGGATTTGATGTATTTTTCGACTCAGCCCAATTTGATGGAAAAAGCCGCTATTGGTCGAGAAGGCACTTCCATAAGGGAGCCATCAAAAATGGTCTTTTGAATGTCATTTTTACCTATCGATTTTATGGCTTTTTCTGGCGTAGTTTGACGTGCTGATTGCAACGGTACCATTGGATCGGGTGGATTTGATGTATTTTTGACTCAGCCCAATTTGATGGAAAAAGCCGCTATTGGTCGAGAAGGCACTTCCATAAGGGAGCCATCAAATATGGTCTTTTGAATGTCATTTTTACCTATCGATTTTATGGCTTTTTCTGGCGTAGTTTGACGTGCTGATTGCAACGGTACCATTGGATCGGGTGGATTTGATGTATTTTTCGACTCAGCCCAATTTGATGGAAAAAGCCGCTATTGGTCGAGAAGGCACTTCCATAAGGGAGCCATCAAAAATGGTCTTTTGAATGTCATTTTTACCTATCGATTTTATGGCTTTTTCTGGCGTAGTTTGACGTGCTGATTGCAACGGTACCATTGGATCGGGTGGATTTGATGTATTTTTCGACTCAGCCCAATTTGATGGAAAAAGCCGCTATTGGTCGAGAAGGCACTTCCATAAGGGAGCCATCAAAAATGGTCTTTTGAATGTCATTTTTACCTATCGATTTTATGGCTTTTTCTGGCGTAGTTTGACGTGCTGATTGCAACGGTACCATTGGATCGGGTGGATTTGATGTATTTTTCGACTCAGCCCAATTTGATGGAAAAAGCCGCTATTGGTCGAGAAGGCACTTCCCATAAGGGAGCCATCAAAAATGGTCTTTTGAATGTGATTTTTACCTATCGATTTTATGGCTTTTTCTGGCGTAGTTTGACGTGCTGATTGCAACGGTACCATTGGATCGGGTGGATTTGATGTATTTTTCGACTCAGCCCAATTTGATGGAAAAAGCCGCTATTGGTCGAGAAGGCACTTCCATAAGGGAGCCATCAAAAATGGTCTTTTGAATGTCATTTTTACCTATCGATTTTATGGCTTTTTCTGGCGTAGTTTGACGTGCTGATTGCAACGGTACCATTGGATCGGGTGGATTTGATGTATTTTTCGACTCAGCCCAATTTGATGGAAAAAGCCGCTATTGGTCGAGAAGGCACTTCCATAAGGGAGCCATCAAAAATGGTCTTTGAATGTCATTTTTACCTATCGATTTTATGGCTTTTTCTGGCGTAGTTTGACGTGCTGATTGCAACGGTACCATTGGATCGGGTGGATTTGATGTATTTTTCGACTCAGCCCAATTTGATGGAAAAAGCCGCTATTGGTCGAGAAGGCACTTCCATAAGGGAGCCATCAAAAATGGTCTTTTGAATGTCATTTTTACCTATCGATTTTATGGCTTTTTCTGGCGTAGTTTGACGTGCTGATTGCAACGGTACAATTGGATCGGGTGGATTTGATGTATTTTTCGACTCAGCCCAATTTGATGGAAAAAGCCGCTATTGGTCGAGAAGGGACTTCCATAAGGGAGCCATCAAAAATGGTCTTTTGAATGTCATTTTTACCTATCGATTTTATGGCTTTTTCTGGCGTAGTTTGACGTGCCGATTGCAACGGTACCATTGGATCGTGTGGATTTGATGTATTTTTCGACTCAGCCCAATTTGATGGAAAAAGCCGCTATTGGTCGAGAAGGCACTTCCATAAGGGAGCCATCAAAAATGGTCTGTTGAATGTCATTTTTACCTATCGATTTTATGGCTTTTTCTGGCGTAGTTTGACGTGCTGATTGCAACGGTACCATTGGATCGGGTGGATTTGATGTATTTTTCGACTCAGCCCAATTTGATGGAAAAGCCGCTATTGGTCGAGAAGGCACTTCCATAAGGGAGCCATCAAAAATGGTCTTTTGAATGTGATTTTTACCTATCGATTTTATGGCTTTTTCTGGCGTAGTTTGACGTGCTGATTGCAACGGTACCATTGGATCGGGTGGATTTGATGTATTTTTCGACTCAGCCCAATTTGATGGAAAAAGCCGCTATTGGTCGAGAAGGCACTTCCATAAGGGAGCCATCAAAAATGGTCTTTTGAATGTCATTTTTACCTATCGATTTTATGGCTTTTTCTGGCGTAGTTTGACGTGCTGATTGCAACGGTACAATTGGATCGGGTGGATTTGATGTATTTTTCGACTCAGCCCAATTTGATGGAAAAAGCCGCTATTGGTCGAGAAGGCACTTCCATAAGGGAGCCATCAAAAATGGTCTTTGAATGTCATTTTTACCTATCGATTTTATGGCTTTTTCTGGCGTAGTTTGACGTGCTGATTGCAACGGTACCATTGGATCGGGTGGATTTGATGTATTTTTCGACTCAGCCCAATTTGATGGAAAAAGCCGCTATTGGTCGAGAAGGCACTTCCATAAGGGAGCCATCAAAAATGGTCTGTTGAATGTCATTTTTACCTATCGATTTTATGGCTTTTTCTGGCGTAGTTTGACGTGCTGATTGCAACGGTACCATTGGATCGGGTGGATTTGATGTATTTTTCAACTCAGCCCAATTTGATGGAAAAAGCCGCTATTGGTCGAGAAGGCACTTCCATAAGGGAGCCATCAAAAATGGTCTTTTGAATGTCATTTTTACCTATCGATTTTATGGCTTTTTCTGGCGTAGTTTGACGTGCTGATTGCAACGGTACAATTGGATCGGGTGGATTTGATGTATTTTTCGACTCAGCCCAATTTGATGGAAAAAGCCGCTATTGGTCGAGAAGGCACTTCCATAAGGGAGCCATCAAAAATGGTCTTTGAATGTCATTTTTACCTATCGATTTTATGGCTTTTTCTGGCGTAGTTTGACGTGCTGATTGCAACGGTACCATTGGATCGGGTGGATTTGATGTATTTTTCGACTCAGCCCAATTTGATGGAAAAAGCCGCTATTGGTCGAGAAGGCACTTCCATAAGGGAGCCATCAAAAATGGTCTTTTGAATGTCATTTTTACCTATCGATTTTATGGCTTTTTCTGGCGTAGTTTGACGTGCTGATTGCAACGGTACAATTGGATCGGGTGGATTTGATGTATTTTTCGACTCAGCCCAATTTGATGGAAAAAGCCGCTATTGGTCGAGAAGGCACTTCCATAAGGGAGCCATCAAAAATGGTCTTTGAATGTCATTTTTACCTATCGATTTTATGGCTTTTTCTGGCGTAGTTTGACGTGCTGATTGCAACGGTACCATTGGATCGGGTGGATTTGATGTATTTTTCGACTCAGCCCAATTTGATGGAAAAAGCCGCTATTGGTCGAGAAGGCACTTCCATAAGGGAGCCATCAAAAATGGTCTGTTGAATGTCATTTTTACCTATCGATTTTATGGCTTTTTCTGGCGTAGTTTGACGTGCTGATTGCAACGGTACCATTGGATCGGGTGGATTTGATGTATTTTTCAACTCAGCCCAATTTGATGGAAAAAGCCGCTATTGGTCGAGAAGGCACTTCCATAAGGGAGCCATCAAAAATGGTCTTTTGAATGTCATTTTTACCTATCGATTTTATGGCTTTTTCTGGCGTAGTTTGACGTGCTGATTGCAACGGTACCATTGGATCGGGTGGATTTGATGTATTTCTTGACTCAGCCCAATTTGATGGAAAAAGCCGCTATTGGTCGAGAAGGCACTTCCATAAGGGAGCCATCAAATATGGTCTTTTGAATGTCATTTTTACCTATCGATTTTATGGCTTTTTCTGGCGTAGTTTGACGTGCTGATTGCAACGGTACCATTGGATCGGGTGGATTTGATGTATTTTTCGACTCAGCCCAATTTGATGGAAAAAGCCGCTATTGGTCGAGAAGGCACTTCCATAAGGGAGCCATCAAAAATGGTCTTTTGAATGTCATTTTTACCTATCGATTTTATGGCTTTTTCTGGCGTAGTTTGACGTGCTGATTGCAACGGTACCATTGGATCGGGTGGATTTGATGTATTTTTCGACTCAGCCCAATTTGATGGAAAAAGCCGCTATTGGTCGAGAAGGCACTTCCATAAGGGAGCCATCAAAAATGGTCTTTTGAATGTCATTTTTACCTATCGATTTTATGGCTTTTTCTGGCGTAGTTTGACGTGCTGATTGCAACGGTACCATTGGATCGGGTGGATTTGATGTATTTTTCGACTCAGCCCAATTTGATGGAAAAAGCCGCTATTGGTCGAGAAGGCACTTCCATAAGGGAGCCATCAAAAATGGTCTTTTGAATGTGATTTTTACCTATCGATTTTATGGCTTTTTCTGGCGTAGTTTGACGTGCTGATTGCAACGGTACCATTGGATCGGGTGGATTTGATGTATTTTTCGACTCAGCCCAATTTGATGGAAAAAGCCGCTATTGGTCGAGAAGGCACTTCCATAAGGGAGCCATCAAAAATGGTCTTTTGAATGTCATTTTTACCTATCGATTTTATGGCTTTTTCTGGCGTAGTTTGACGTGCTGATTGCAACGGTACCATTGGATCGGGTTGATTTGATGTATTTTTCGACTCAGCCCAATTTGATGGAAAAAGCCGCTAATGGTCAAGAAAGCACTTCCATAAGGGAGCCATCAAAAATGGTCTTTTGAATGTCATTTTTACCTATCGATTTTATGGCTTTTTCTGGCGTAGTTTGACGTGCTGATTGCAACGGTACCATTGGATCGGGTGGATTTGATGTATTTTTCGACTCAGCCCAATTTGATGGAAAAAGCCGCTATTGGTCGGGAAGGCACTTCCATAAGGGAGCCATCAGAAATGGTCTTTTGAATGTCATTTTTACCTATCGATTTTATGGCTTTTTCTGGCGTAGTTTGACGTGCTGATTGCAACAGTACAATTGGATTGGGTGGATTTGATGTATTTTTCGACTCAGCCCAATTTGATGGAAAAAGCCGCTATTGGTCGAGAAGGCAGTTCCATAAGGGAGACATCAAAAATGGTCTTTTGAATGTCATTTTTACCTATCGATTTTATGGCTTTTTCTGGCGTAGTTTGACGTGCTGATTGCAACGGTACCATTGGATCGGGTGGATTTGATGTATTTTTTGACTCAGCCCAATTTGATGGAAAAAGCCGCTATTGGTCGAGAAGGCACTTCCATAAGGGAGCCATCAAAAATGGTCTTTTGAATGTCATTTTTACCTATCGATTTTATGGCTTTTTCTGGCGTAGTTTGACGTGCTGATTGCAACGGTACCATTGGATCGGGTGGATTTGATGTATTTTTCGACTCAGCCCAATTGGATGGAAAAAGCCGCTATTGGTCGAGAAGGCACTTCCATAAGGGAGCCATCAAAAATGGTCTTTTGAATGTCATTTTTACCTATCGATTTTATGGCTTTTTCTGGCGTAGTTTGACGTGCTGATTGCAACGGTACAATTGGATCGGGTGGATTTGATGTATTTTTCGACTCAGCCCAATTTGATGGAAAAAGCCGCTATTGGTCGAGAAGGCACTTCCATAAGGGAGCCATCAAAAATGGTCATTTGAATGTCATTTTTACCTATCGATTTTATGGCTTTTTCTGGCGTAGTTTGACGTGCTGATTGCAACGGTACAATTGGATCGGGTGGATTTGATGTATTTTTTGACTCAGCCCAATTTGATGGAAAAAGCCGCTATTGGTCGAGAAGGCACTTCCATAAGGGAGCCATCAAAAATGGTCTTTTGAATGTTATTTTTACCTATCGATTTTATGGCTTTTTCTGGTGTAGTTTGACGTGCTGATTGCAACGGTACCATTGGATCGGGTGGATTTGATGTATTTTTCGACTCAGCCCAATTTGATGGAAAAAGCCGCTATTGGTCGAGAAGGCACTTCCATAAGGGAGCCATCAAAAATGGTCTTTTGAATGTCATTTTTACCTATCGATTTTATGGCTTTTTCTGGCGTAGTTTGACGTGCTGATTGCAACGGTACCATTGGATCGGGTGGATTTGATGTATTTTTCGACTCAGCCCAATTTGATGGAAAAAGCCGCTATTGGTCGAGAAGGCACTTCCATAAGGGAGCCATCAAAAATGGTCTTTTGAATGTGATTTTTACCTATCGATTTTATGGCTTTTTCTGGCGTAGTTTGACGTGCTGATTGCAACGGTACCATTGGATCGGGTGGATTTGATGTATTTTTCGACTCAGCCCAATTTGATGGAAAAAGCCGCTATTGGTCGAGAAGGCACTTCCATAACGGGAGCCATCAAAAATGGTCTTTTGAATGTCATTTTTACCTATCGATTTTATGGCTTTTTCTGGCGTAGTTTGACGTGCTGATTGCAACGGTACCATTGGATCGGGTGGATTTGATGTATTTTTCGACTCAGCCCAATTTGATGGAAAAAGCCGCTATTGGTCGAGAAGGCACTTCCATAACGGGAGCCATCAAAAATGGTCTTTTGAATGTCATTTTTACCTATCGATTTTATGGCTTTTTCTGGCGTAGTTTGACGTGCTGATTGCAACGGTACCATTGGATCGGGTGGATTTGATGTATTTTTCGACTCAGCCCAATTTGATGGAAAAAGCCGCTATTGGTCGAGAAGGCACTTCCATAACGGGAGCCATCAAAAATGGTCTTTTGAATGTCATTTTTACCTATCGATTTTATGGCTTTTTCTGGCGTAGTTTGACGTGCTGATTGCAACGGTACCATTGGATCGGGTGGATTTGATGTATTTTTCGACTCAGCCCAATTTGATGGAAAAAGCCGCTATTGGTCGAGAAGGCACTTCCATAAGGGAGACATCAAAAATGGTCTTTTGAATGTCATTTTTACCTATCGATTTTATGGCTTTTTCTGGCGTAGTTTGACGTGCTGATTGCAACGGTACCATTGGATCGGGTGGATTTGATGTATTTTTTGACTCAGCCCAATTTGATGGAAAAAGCCGCTATTGGTCGAGAAGGCACTTCCATAAGGGAGCCATCAAAAATGGTCTTTTGAATGTCATTTTTACCTATCGATTTTATGGCTTTTTCTGGCGTAGTTTGACGTGCTGATTGCAACGGTACCATTGGATCGGGTGGATTTGATGTATTTTTCGACTCAGCCCAATTGGATGGAAAAAGCCGCTATTGGTCGAGAAGGCACTTCCATAAGGGAGCCATCAAAAATGGTCTTTTGAATGTCATTTTTACCTATCGATTTTATGGCTTTTTCTGGCGTAGTTTGACGTGCTGATTGCAACGGTACAATTGGATCGGGTGGATTTGATGTATTTTTCGACTCAGCCCAATTTGATGGAAAAAGCCGCTATTGGTCGAGAAGGCACTTCCATAAGGGAGCCATCAAAAATGGTCATTTGAATGTCATTTTTACCTATCGATTTTATGGCTTTTTCTGGCGTAGTTTGACGTGCTGATTGCAACGGTACAATTGGATCGGGTGGATTTGATGTATTTTTTGACTCAGCCCAATTTGATGGAAAAAGCCGCTATTGGTCGAGAAGGCACTTCCATAAGGGAGCCATCAAAAATGGTCTTTTGAATGTTATTTTTACCTATCGATTTTATGGCTTTTTCTGGTGTAGTTTGACGTGCTGATTGCAACGGTACCATTGGATCGGGTGGATTTGATGTATTTTTTGACTCAGCCCAATTTGATGGAAAAAGCCGCTATTGGTCGAGAAGGCACTTCCATAAGGGAGCCATCAAAAATGGTCTTTTGAATGTCATTTTTACCTATCGATTTTATGGCTTTTTCTGGCGTAGTTTGACGTGCTGATTGCAACGGTACCATTGGATCGGGTGGATTTGATGTATTTTTCGACTCAGCCCAATTTGATGGAAAAGCCGCTATTGGTCGAGAAGGCACTTCCATAAGGGAGCCATCAAAAATGGTCTTTTGAATGTCATTTTCACCTATCGATTTTATGGCTTTTTCTGGCGTAGTTTGACGTGCTGATTGCAACGGTACCCTTGGATCAGGTGGATTTATGTATTTTTCGACTCAGCCCAATTTGATGGAAAAAGCCGCTATTGGTCGAGAAGGCACTTCCATAAGGGAGCCATCAAAAATGGTCTTTTGAATGTCATTTTTACCTATCGATTTTATGGCTTTTTCTGGCGTAGTTTGACGTGCTGATTGCAACGGTACCATTGGATCGGGTGGATTTGATGTATTTTTCGACTCAGCCCAATTTGATGGAAAAAGCCGCTATTGGTCGAGAAGGCATTTCCATAAGGGAGCCATCAAAAATGGTCTTTTGAATGTCATTTTTACCTATCGATTGTATGGCTTTTTCTGGCGTAGTTTGACGTGCTGATTGCAACGGTACCATTGGATCGGGTGGATTTATGTATTTTTCGACTCAGCCCAATTTGATGGAAAAAGCCGCTATTGGTCGAGAAGGCACTTCCATAAGGGAGCCATCAAAAATGCTCTTTTGAATGTCATTTTTACCTATCGATTTTATGGCTTTTTCTGGCGTAGTTTGACGTGCTGATTGCAACGGTACCATTGGATCGGGTGGATTTGATGCATTTTTTTGACTCAGCCCAATTTGATGGAAAAAGCCGCTATTGGTCGAGAAGGCACTTCCATAAGGGAGCCATCAAAAATGGTCTTTTGAATGTCATTTTTACCTATCGATTTTATGGCTTTTTCTGGCGTAGTTTGACGTGCTGATTGCAACGGTACCATTGGATCGGGTGGATTTGATGTATTTTTCTACTCAGCCCAATTTGATGGAAAAAGCCGCTATTGGTCGAGAAGGCACTTCCATAAGGGAGCCATCAAAAATGGTCTTTTGAATGTCATTTTTACCTATCGATTTTATGGCTTTTTCTGGCGTAGTTTGACGTGCTGATTGCAACGGTACCATTGGATCGGGTGGATTTGATGTATTTTTCAACTCAGCCCAATTTGATGGAAAAAGCCGCTATTGGTCGAGAAGGCACTTCCATAAGGGAGCCATCAAAAATGGTCTTTTGAATGTCATTTTTACCTATCGATTTTATGGCTTTTTCTGGCGTAGTTTGACGTGCTGATTGCAACGGTACCATTGGATCGGGTGGATTTGATGTATTTCTTGACTCAGCCCAATTTGATGGAAAAAGCCGCTATTGGTCGAGAAGGCACTTCCATAAGGGAGCCATCAAAAATGGTCTTTTGAATGTCATTTTTACCTATCGATTTTATGGCTTTTTCTGGCGTAGTTTGACGTGCTGATTGCAACGGTACCATTGGATCGGGTGGATTTGATGTATTTTTCGACTCAGCCCAATTTGATGGAAAAAGCCGCTATTGGTCGAGAAGGCACTTCCATAAGGGAGCCATCAAAAATGGTCTTTTGAATGTCATTTTTACCTATCGATTTTATGGCTTTTTCTGGCGTAGTTTGACGTGCTGATTGCAACGGTACCATTGGATCGGGTGGATTTGATGTATTTTTCGACTCAGCCCAATTTGATGGAAAAAGCTGCTATTGGTCGAGAAGGCACTTCCATAAGGGAGCCATCAAAAATGGTCTTTTGAATGTCATTTTTACCTATCGATTTTATGGCTTTTTCTGGCGTAGTTTGACGTGCTGATTGCAACGGTACCATTGGATCGGGTGGATTTGATGTATTTTTCGACTCAGCCCAATTTGATGGAAAAGCCGCTATTGGTCGAGAAGGCACTTCCATAAGGGAGCCATCAAAAATGGTCTTTTGAATGTCATTTTTACCTATCGATTTTATGGCTTTTTCTGGCGTAGTTTGACGTGCTGATTGCAACGGTACCCTTGGATCAGGTGGATTTATGTATTTTTCGACTCAGCCCAATTTGATGGAAAAAGCCGCTATATGTCGAGAAGGCACTTCCATAAGGGAGCCATCAAAAATGGTCTTTTGAATGTCATTTTTACCTATCGATTTTATGGCTTTTTCTGGCGTAGTTTGACGTGCTGATTGCAACGGTACCATTGGATCGGGTGGATTTGATGTATTTTTCGACTCAGCCCAATTTGATGGAAAAAGCCGCTATTGGTCGAGAAGGCATTTCCATAAGGGAGCCATCAAAAATGGTCTTTTGAATGTCATTTTTACCTATCGACTGTATGGCTTTTTCTGGCGTAGTTTGACGTGCTGATTGCAACGGTACCATTGGATCGGGTGGATTTATGTATTTTTCGACTCAGCCCAATTTGATGGAAAAAGCCGCTATTGGTCGAGAAGGCACTTCCATAAGGGAGCCATCAAAAATGGTCTTTTGAATGTCATTTTTACCTATCGATTTTATGGCTTTTTCTGGCGTAGTTTGACGTGCTGATTGCAACGGTACCATTGGATCGGGTGGATTTGATGTATTTTTTGACTCAGCCCAATTTGATGGAAAAAGCCGCTATTGGTCGAGAAGGCACTTCCATAAGGGAGCCATCAAAAATGGTCTTTTGAATGTCATTTTTACCTATCGATTTTATGGCTTTTTCTGGCGTAGTTTGACGTGCTGATTGCAACGGTACCATTGGATCGGGTGGATTTGATGTATTTTTCGACTCAGCCCAATTTGATGGAAAAAGCCGCTATTGGTCGAGAAGGCACTTCCATAAGGGAGCCATCAAAAATGGTCTTTTTAATGTCATTTTTACCTATCGATCTTATGGCTTTTTCTGGCGTAGTTTGACGTGCTGATTGCAACGGTACCATTGGATCGGGTGGATTTGATGTATTTTTCGACTCAGCCCAATTGGATGGAAAAAGCCGCTATTGGTCGAGAAGGCACTTCCATAAGGGAGCCATCAAAAATGGTCTTTTGAATGTCATTTTTACCTATCGATTTTATGGCTTTTTCTGGCGTAGTTTGACGTGCTGATTGCAACGGTACAATTGGATCGGGTGGATTTGATGTATTTTTCGACTCAGCCCAATTTGATGGAAAAAGCCGCTATTGGTCGAGAAGGCACTTCCATAAGGGAGACATCAAAAATGGTCTTTTGAATGTCATTTTTACCTATCGATTTTATGGCTTTTTCTGGCGTAGTTTGACGTGCTGATTGCAACGGTACCATTGGATCGGGTGGATTTGATGTATTTTTTGACTCAGCCCAATTTGATGGAAAAAGCCGCTATTGGTCGAGAAGGCACTTCCATAAGGGAGCCATCAAAAATGGTCTTTTGAATGTCATTTTTACCTATCGATTTTATGGCTTTTTCTGGCGTAGTTTGACGTGCTGATTGCAACGGTACCATTGGATCGGGTGGATTTGATGTATTTTTCGACTCAGCCCAATTGGATGGAAAAAGCCGCTATTGGTCGAGAAGGCACTTCCATAAGGGAGCCATCAAAAATGGTCTTTTGAATGTGATTTTTACCTATCGATTTTATGGCTTTTTCTGGCGTAGTTTGATGTGCTGATTGCAACGGTACAATTGGATCGGGTGGATTTGATGTATTTTTCGACTCAGCCCAATTTGATGGAAAAAGCCGCTATTGGTCGAGAAGGCACTTCCATAAGGGAGACATCAAAAATGGTCTTTTTACTGTCATTTTTACCTATCGATTTTATGGCTTTTTCTGGCGTAGTTTGACGTGCTGATTGCAACGGTACCATTGGATCGGGTGGATTTGATGTATTTTTTGACTCAGCCCAATTTGATGGAAAAAGCCGCTATTGGTCGAGAAGGCACTTCCATAAGGGAGCCATCAAAAATGGTCTTTTGAATGTCATTTTTACCTATCGATTTTATGGCTTTTTCTGGCGTAGTTTGACGTGCTGATTGCAACGGTACCATTGGATCGGGTGGATTTGATGTATTTTTCGACTCAGCCCAATTTGATGGAAAAGCCGCTATTGGTCGAGAAGGCACTTCCATAAGGGAGCCATCAAAAATGGTCTTTTGAATGTCATTTTTACCTATCGATTTTATGGCTTTTTCTGGCGTAGTTTGACGTGCTGATTGCAACGGTACCCTTGGATCAGGTGGATTTATGTATTTTTCGACTCAGCCCAATTTGATGGAAAAAGCCGCTATTGGTCGAGAAGGCACTTCCATAAGGGAGCCATCAAAAATGGTCTTTTGAATGTCATTTTCACCTATCGATTTGATGGCTTTTTCTGGCGTAGTTTGACGTGCTGATTGCAACGGTACCATTGGATCGGGTGGATTTGATGTATTTTTCGACTCAGCCCAATTTGATGGAAAAAGCCGCTATTGGTCGAGAAGGCATTTCCATAAGGGAGCCATCAAAAATGGTCTTTTGAATGTCATTTTTACCTATCGACTGTATGGCTTTTTCTGGCGTAGTTTGACGTGCTGATTGCAACGGTACCATTGGATCGGGTGGATTTATGTATTTTTCGACTCAGCCCAATTTGATGGAAAAAGCCGCTATTGGTCGAGAAGGCACTTCCATAAGGGAGCCATCAAAAATGGTCTTTTGAATGTCATTTTTACCTATCGATTTTATGGCTTTTTCTGGCGTAGTTTGACGTGCTGATTGCAACGGTACCATTGGATCGGGTGGATTTGATGTATTTTTTGACTCAGCCCAATTTGATGGAAAAAGCCGCTATTGGTCGAGAAGGCACTTCCATAAGGGAGCCATCAAAAATGGTCTTTTGAATGTCATTTTTACCTATCGATTTTATGGCTTTTTCTGGCGTAGTTTGACGTGCTGATTGCAACGGTACCATTGGATCGGGTGGATTTGATGTATTTTTCGACTCAGCCCAATTTGATGGAAAAAGCCGCTATTGGTCGAGAAGGCACTTCCATAAGGGAGCCATCAAAAATGGTCTTTTGAATGTCATTTTTACCTATCGATTTTATGGCTTTTTCTGGCGTAGTTTGACGTGCTGATTGCAACGGTACCATCGGATCGGGTGGATTTGATGTATTTTTCGACTCAGCCAAATTTGATGGAAAAAGCCGCTATTGGTCGAGAAGGCACTTCCATAAGGGAGCCATCAAAAATGCTCTTTTGAATGTCATTTTTACCTATCGATTGTATGGCTTTTTCTGGCGTAGTTTGACGTGCTGATTGCAACGGTACCATTGGATCGGGTGGATTTGATGTATTTTTCGACTCAGCCCAATTTGATGGAAAAAGCCGCTATTGGTCGAGAAGGCACTTCCATAAGGGAGCCATCAAAAATGGTCTTTTGAATGTGATTTTTACCTATCGATTTTATGGCTTTTTCTGGCGTAGTTTGACGTGCTGATTGCAACGGTACCATTGGATCGGGTGGATTTGATGTATTTTTCGTCTCAGCCCAATTTGATGGAAAAAGCCGCTATTGGTCGAGAAGGCACTTCCATAAGGGAGCCATCAAAAATGGTCTTTTGAATGTCATTTCTACCTATCGATTTTATGGCTTTTTCTGGCGTAGTTTGACGTGCTGATTGCAACGGTACCATTGGATCGGGTGGATTTGATGTATTTTTCGACTCAGCCCAATTTGATGGAAAAAGCCGCTATTGGTCGAGAAGGCACTTCCATAAGGGAGCCATCAAAAATGGTCTTTTGAATGTCATTTTTACCTATCGATTTTATGGCTTTTTCTGGCGTAGTTTGACGTGCTGATTGCAACGGTACCATTGGATCGGGTGGATTTGATGTATTTTTTGACTCAGCCCAATTTGATGGAAAAAGCCGCTATTGGTCGAGAAGGCACTTCCATAAGGGAGCCATCAAAAATGGTCTTTGAATGTCATTTTTACCTATCGATTTTATGGCTTTTTTCTGGCGGAGTTTGACGTGCTGATTGCAACGGTACCATTGGATCGGGTGGATTTGATGTATTTTTCGACTCAGCCCAATTTGATGGAAAAAGCCGCTATTGGTCGAGAAGGCACTTCCATAAGGGAGCCATCAAAAATGGTCTTTTGAATGTCATTTTTACCTATCGATTTTATGGCTTTTTCTGGCGTAGTTTGACGTGCTGATTGCAACAGTACCATTGGATCGGGTGGATTTGATGTATTTTTCGACTCAGCCCAATTTGATGGAAAAAGCCGCTATTGGTCGAGAAGGCACTTCCATAAGGGAGCCATCAAAAATGGTCTTTTGAATGTTCATTTTTACCTATCGATTTTATGGCTTTTTCTGGCGTAGTTTTACGTGCTGATTGCAACGGTACCATTGGATCGGGTGGATTTGATGTATTTTTCGACTCAGCCCAATTTGATGGAAAAAGCCGCTATTGGTCGAGAAGGCACTTCCATAAGGGAGCCATCAATAATGGTCTTTTGAATCTCATTTTTACCTATCGATTTTATGGCTTTTTCTGGCGTAGTTTGACGTGCTGATTGCAGCGGTACCATTGGATCGGGTGGATTTGATGTATTTTTCGACTCAGCCCAATTTGATGGAAAAAGCTGCTATTGGTCGAGAAAGCACTTCCATAAGGGAGCCATCAAAAATGGTCTTTTGAATGTCATTTTTACCTATCAATCTTATGGCTTTTTCTGGCGTAGTTTGACGTGCTGATTGCAACGGTACCATTGGATCGGGTGGATTTGATGTATTTTTCGACTCAGCCCAATTTGATGGAAAAAGCCGCTATTGGTCGAAAAGGCACTTCCATAAGGGAGCCATCAAAAATGGTCTTTTGAATGTCATTTTTACCTATCGATTTTATGGCTTTTTCTGGCGTAGTTTGACGTGCTGATTGCAACGGTACCATTGGATCGGGTGGATTTGATGTCTTTTTCGACTCAGCCCAATTTGATGGAAAAAGCCGCTTTGGTCGAGAAGGCACTTCCATAAGGGAGCCATCAAAAATGGTCTTTTGAATGTCATTTTTACCTATCGATTTTATGGCTTTTTCTGGCGTAGTTTGACGTGCTGATTGCAACGGTACCATTGGATCGGGTGGATTTGATGTATTTCTCGACTCAGCCCAATTTGATGGAAAAAGCCGCTATTGGTCGAGAAGGCACTTCCATAAGGGAGCCATCAAAAATGGTCTTTTGAATGTCATTTTTACCTATCGATTTTATGGCTTTTTCTGGCGTAGTTTGACGTGCTGATTGCAACGGTACCATTGGATCGGGTGGATTTGATGTATTTTTCGACTCAGCCCAATTTGATGGAAAAAGCCGCAATTGGTCGAGAAGGCACTTCCATAAGGGAGCCATCAAAAATGGTCTTTTGAATGTCATTTTTACCTATCGATTTTATGGCTTTTTCTGGCGTAGTTTGACGTGCTGATTGCAACGGTACCATTGGATCGGGTGGATTTGATGTATTTTTCGATTCAGCCAAATTTGATGGAAAAAGCCGCTATTGGTCGAGAAGGCACTTCCATAAGGGAGCCATCAAAAATGGTCTTTTGAATGTCATTTTTACCTATCGATTTTATGGCTTTTTCTGGCGTAATTTGACGTGCTGATTGCAACGGTACCATTGGATCGGGTGGATTTGATGTATTTTTCGACTCAGCCCAATTTGATGGAAAAAGCCGCTATTGGTTGAGAAGGCACTTCCATAAGGGAGCCATCAAAAATGGTCTTTTGAATGTCATTTTTACCTATCGATTTTATGGCTTTTTCTGGCGTAGTTTGACGTGCTGATTGCAACGGTACCATTGGATCGGGTGGATTTGATGTATTTTTCGACTCAGCCCAATTTGATGGAAAAAGCCGCTATTGGTCGAGAAGGCACTTCCATAAGGGAGCCATCAAAAATGGTCTTTTGAATGTCATTTTTACCTATCGATTTTATGGCTTTTTCTGGCGTAGTTTGACGTGCTGATTGCAACGGTACCATTGGATCGGGTGGATTTGATGTATTTTTCGACTCAGCCCAATTTGATGGAAAAAGCCGCTATTGGTCGAGAAGGCACTTCCATAAGGGAGCCATCAAAAATGGTCTTTTGAATGTCATTTTTACCTATCGATTTTATGGCTTTTTCTGGCGTAGTTTGACGTGCTGATTGCAACGGTACCATTGGATCGGGTGGATTTGATGTATTTTTCGACTCAGCCCAATTTGATGGAAAAAGCCGCTATTGGTCGAGAAGGCACTTCCATAAGGGAGCCATCAAAAATGGTCTTTTGAATGTCATTTTTACCTATCGATTTTATGGCTTTTTCTGGCGTAGTTTGACGTGCTGATTGCAACGGTACCATTGGATCGGGTGGATTTGATGTATTTTTCGACTCAGCCCAATTTGATGGAAAAAGCCGCTATTGGTCGAGCAGGCACTTCCATAAGGGAGCCATCAAAAATGGTCTTTTGAATGTCATTTTTACCTATCGATTTTATGGCTTTTTCTGGCGTAGTTTGACGTGCTGATTGCAACGGTACCATTGGATCGGGTGGATTTGATGTATTTTTTCGACTCAGCCCAATTTGATGGAAAAAGCCGCTATTGGTCGAGAAGGCACTTCCATAAGGGAGCCATCAAAAATGGTCTTTTGAATGTCATTTTTACCTATCGATTTTATGGCTTTTTCTGGCGTAGTTTGACGTGCTGATTGCAACGGTACCATTGGATCGGGTGGATTTGATGTATTTTTCGACTCAGCCCAATTTGATGGAAAAAGCCGCTATTGGTCGAGAAGGCACTTCCATAAGGGAGCCATCAAAAATGGTCTTTTGAATGTCATTTTTACCTATCGATTTTATGGCTTTTTCTGGCGTAGTTTGACGTGCTGATTGCAACGGTACCATTGGATCGGGTGGATTTGATGTATTTTTCGACTCAGCCCAATTTGATGGAAAAAGCCGCTATTGGTCGAGAAGGCACTTCCATAAGGGAGCCATCAAAAATGGTCTTTTGAATGTCATTTTTACCTATCGATTTTATGGCTTTTTCTGGCGTAGTTTGACGTGCTGATTGCAACGGTACCATTGGATCGGGTGGATTTGATGTATTTTTCGACTCAGCCCAATTTGATGGAAAAAGCCACTATTGGTCGAGAAGGCACTTCCATGAGGGAGCCATCAAAAATGGTCTTTTGAATGTCATTTTTACCTATCGATTTTATGGCTTTTTCTGGCGTAGTTTGACGTGCTGATTGCAACGGTACCATTGGATCGGGTGGATTTGATGTATTTTTCGACTCAGCCCTAATTTGATAGAAAAAGCCGCTATTGGTCGAGAAGGCACTTCCATAAGGGAGCCATCAAAAATGGTCTTTTGAATGTCATTTTTACCTATCGATTTTTATGGCTTTTTCTGGCGTAGTTTGACGTGCTGATTGCAACGGTACCATTGGATCGGGTGGATTTGATGTATTTTTCGACTCAGCCCAATTTGATGGAAAAAGCCGCTATTGGTCAACAAGGCACTTCCATAAGGGGAGCCATCAAAAATGGTCTTTTGAATGTCATTTTTACCTATCGATTTTATGGCTTTTTCTGGCGTAGTTTGACGTGCTGATTGCAACGGTACCATTGGATCGGGTGGATTTGATGTATTTTTCGACTCAGCCCAATTTGATGGAAAAAGCCGCTATTGGTCGAGAAGGCACTTCCATAAGGGAGCCATCAAAAATGGTCTTTTGAATGTCATTTTTACCTATCGATTTTATGGCTTTTTCTGGCGTAGTTTGACGTGCTGATTGAAACGGTACCATTGGAACGGGTGGATTTGATGTATTTTTCGACTCAGCCCAATTTGATGGAAAAAGCCGCTATTGGTCGAGAAGGCACTTCCATAACGGGAGCCATCAAAAATGGTCTTTTGAATGTCATTTTTACCTATCGATTTTATGGCTTTTTCTGGCGTAGTTTGACGTGCTGATTGCAACGGTACCATTGGATCGGGTGGATTTGATGTATTTTTCGACTGAGCCCAATTTGATGGAAAAAGCCGCTATTGGTCGAGAAGGCACTTCCATAAGGGAGCCATCAAAAATGGTCTTTTGAATGTCATTTTTACCTATCGATTTTATGGCTTTTTCTGGCGTAGTTTGACGTGCTGATTGCAACGGTACCATTGGATCGGGTGGATTTGATGTATTTTTCGACTCAGCCCAATTTGATGGAAAAAGCCACTATTGGTCGAGAAGGCACTTCCATGAGGGAGCCATCAAAAATGGTCTTTTGAATGTCATTTTTACCTATCGATTTTATGGCTTTTTCTGGCGTAGTTTGACGTGCTGATTGCAACGGTACCATTGGATCGGGTGGATTTGATGTATTTTTCGACTCAGCCCAATTTGATGGAAAAAGCCGCTATTGGTCGAGAAGGCACTTCCATAACGGGAGCCATCAAAAATGGTCTTTTGAATGTCATTTTTACCTATCGATTTTATGGCTTTTTCTGGCGTAGTTTGACGTGCTGATTGCAACGGTACCATTGGATCGGGTGGATTTGATGTATTTTTCGACTCAGCCCAATTTGATGGAAAAAGCCGCTATTGGTCGAGAAGGCACTTCCATAAGGGGAGCCATCAAAAATGGTCTTTTGAATGTCATTTTTACCTATCGATTTTATGGCTTTTTCTGGCGTAGTTTGACGTGCTGATTGCAACGGTACAATTGGATCGGGTGGATTTGATGTATTTTTCGACTCAGCCCAATTTGATGGAAAAAGCCGCTATTGGTCAAGAAGGCACTTCCATAAGGGAGCCATCAAAAATGGTCTTTTGAATGTCATTTTTACCTATCGATTTTATGGCTTTTTCTGGCGTAGTTTGACGTGCTGATTGCAACGGTACCATTGGATCGGGTGGATTTGATGTATTTTTCGACTCAGCCCAATTTGATGGAAAAAGCCGCTATTGGTCGAGAAGGCACTTCCATAACGGGAGCCATCAAAAATGGTCTTTTGAATGTCATTTTTACCTATCGATTTTATGGCTTTTTCTGGCGTAGTTTGACGTGCTGATTGCAAAGGTACCATTGGATCGGGTGGATTTGATGTATTTTTCGACTCAGCCCAATTTGATGGAAAAAGCCGCTATTGGTCGAGAAGGCACTTCCATAACGGGAGCCATCAAAACTGGTCTTTTGAATGTCATTTTTACCTATCGATTTTATGGCTTTTTCTGGCGTAGTTTGACGTGCTGATTGCAACGGTACCATTGGATCGGATGGATTTGATGTATTTTTCGACTCAGCCCAATTTGATGGAAAAAGCCGCTATTGGTCGAGAAGGCACTTCCATAACAGGAGCCATCAAAAATGGTCTTTTGAATGTCATTTTTACCTATCGATTTTATGGCTTTTTCTGGCGTAGTTTGACGTGCTGATTGCAACGGTACCATTGGATCGGGTGGATTTGATGTATTTTTCGACTGAGCCCAATTTGATGGAAAAAGCCGCTATTGGTCGAGAAGGCACTTCCATAACGGGAGCCATCAAAATGGTCTTTTGAATGTCATTTTTACCTATCGATTTTATGGCTTTTTCTGGCGTAGTTTGACGTGCTGATTGCAACGGTACCATTGGATCGGGTGGATTTGATGTATTTTTCGACTCAGCCCAATTTGATGGAAAAAGCCGCTATTGGTCGAGAAGGCACTTCCATAACGGGAGCCATCAAAAATGGTCTTTTGAATGTGCATTTTTACCTATCGATTTTATGGCTTTTTCTGGCGTAGTTTGACGTGCTGATTGCAACGGTACCATTGGATCGGGTGGATTTGATGTATTTTTCGACTCAGCCCAATTTGATGGAAAAAGCCGCTATTGGTCGAGAAGGCACTTCCATAACGGAGCCATCAAAAATGGTCTTTTGAATGTCATTTTTACCTATCGATTTTATGGCTTTTTCTGGCGTAGTTTGACGTGCTGATTGCAACGGTACCATTGGATCGGGTGGATTTGATGTATTTTTCGACTCAGCCCAATTTGATGGAAAAAGCCGCTATTGGTCGAGAAGGCACTTCCATAACGGGAGCCATCAAAAATGGTCTTTTGAATGTCATTTTTACCTATCGATTTTATGGCTTTTTCTGGCGTAGTTTGACGTGCTGATTGCAACGGTACCATTGGATCGGGTGGATTTGATGTATTTTTCGACTCAGCCCAATTTGATGGAAAAAGCCGCTATTGGTCGAGAAGGCACTTCCATAAGGGAGCCATCAAAAATGGTCTTTTGAATGTCATTTTTACCTATCGATTTTATGGCTTTTTCTGGCGTAGTTTGACGTGCTGATTGCAACGGTACCATTGGATCGGGTGGATTTGATGTATTTTTCGACTCAGCCCAAATTGATGGAAAAAGCCGCTATTGGTCGAGAATGCACTTCCATAAGGGGAGCCATCAAAAATGGTCTTTTGAATGTCATTTTTACCTATCGATTTTATGGCTTTTTCTGGCGTAGTTTGACGTGCTGATTGCAACGGTACCATTGGATCGGGTGGATTTGATGTATTTTTCGACTCAACCCAATTTGATGGAAAAAGCCGCTATTGGTCAAGAAGGCACTTCCATAAGGGAGCCATCAAAAATGGTCTTTTGAATGTCATTTTTACCTATCGATTTTATGGCTTTTTCTGGCGTAGTTTGACGTGCTGATTGCAACGGTACCATTGGATCGGGTGGATTTGATGTATTTTTCGACTCAGCCCAATTTGATGGAAAAAGCCGCTATTGGTCGAGAAGGCACTTCCATAAGGGAGCCATCAAAAATGGTCTTTTGAATGTCATTTTTACCTATCGATTTTATGGCTTTTTCTGGCGTAGTTTGACGTGCTGATTGCAACAGTACCATTGGATCGGGTGGATTTGATGTATTTTTCGACTCAGCCCAATTTGATGGAAAAAGCCGCTATTGGTCGAGAAGGCACTTCCATAACAGGAGCCATCAAAAATGGTCTTTTGAATGTCATTTTTACCTATCGATTTTATGGCTTTTTCTGCGTAGTTTGACGTGCTGATTGCAACGGTACCATTGGATCGGGTGGATTTGATGTATTTTTCGACTCAGCCCAATTTGATGGAAAAAGCCGCTATTGGTCGAGAATGCACTTCCATAAGGGGAGCCATCAAAAATGGTCTTTTGAATGTCATTTTTACCTATCGATTTTATGGCTTTTTCTGGCGTAGTTTGACGTGCTGATTGCAACGGTACCATTGGATCGGGTGGATTTGATGTATTTTTCGACTCAGCCCAATTTGATGGAAAAAGCCGCTATTGGTCAAAAAGGCACTTCCATAAGGGAGCCATCAAAAATGGTCTTTTGAATGTCATTTTTACCTATCGATTTTATGGCTTTTTCTGGCGTAGTTTGATCGTGCTGATTGCAACGGTACCATTGGATCGGATGGATTTGATGTATTTATCGACTCAGCCCAATTTGATGGAAAAAGCCGCTATTTGTCGAGAAGGCACTTCCATAACGGGAGCCATCAAAAATGGTCTTTTGAATGTCATTTTTACCTATCGATTTTATGGCTTTTTCTGGCGTAGTTTGACGTGCTGATTGCAACGGTACCATTGGATCGGGTGGATTTGATGTATTTTTCGACTCAGCCCAATTTGATGGAAAAAGCCGCTATTGGTCGAGAAGGCACTTCCATAACGGGAGCCATCAAAAATGGTCTTTTGAATGTCATTTTTACCTATCGATTTTATGGCTTTTTCTGGCGTAGTTTGACGTGCTGATTGCAACGGTACCATTGGATCGGATGGATTTGATGTATTTTTCGACTCAGCCCTATTTGATGGAAAAAGCCGCTATTGGTCGAGAAGGCACTTCCATAAGGGAGCCATCAAAAATGGTCTTTTGAATGTCATTTTTACCTATCGATTTTATGGCTTTTTCTGGCGTAGTTTGACGTGCTGATTGCAACGGTACCATTGGATCGGGTGGATTTGATGTATTTTTCGACTCAGCCCAATTTGATGGAAAAAGCCGCTATTGGTCGAGAAGGCACTTCCATAAGGGGAGCCATCAAAAATGGTCTTTTGAATGTCATTTTTACCTATCGATTTTATGGCTTTTTCTGGCGTAGTTTGACGTGCTGATTGCAACGGTACCATTGGATCGGGTGGATTTGATGTATTTTTCGACTCAGCCCAATTTGATGGAAAAAGCCGCTATTGGTCAAGAAGGCACTTCCATAAGGGAGCCATCAAAAATGGTCTTTTGAATGTCATTTTTACCTATCGATTTTATGGCTTTTTCTGGCGTAGTTTGACGTGCTGATTGCAACGGTACCATTGGATCGGGTGGATTTGATGTATTTTTCGACTCAGCCCAATTTGATGGAAAAAGCCGCTATTGGTCGAGAAGGCACTTCCATAAGGGAGCCATCAAAAATGGTCTTTTGAATGTCATTTTTACCTATCGATTTTATGGCTTTTTCTGGCGTAGTTTGACGTGCTGATTGCAACGGTACCATTGGATCGGGTGGATTTGATGTATTTTTCGACTCAGCCCAATTTGATGGAAAAAGCCGCTATTGGTCGAGAAGGCACTTCCATAACGGGAGCCATCAAAAATGGTCTTTTGAATGTCATTTTTACCTATCGATTTTATGGCTTTTTCTGGCGTAGTTTGACGTGCTGATTGCAACGGTACCATTGGATCGGGTGGATTTGATGTATTTTTCGACTCAGCCCAATTTGATGGAAAAAGCCGCTATTGGTCGAGAAGGCACTTCCATAAGGGAGCCATCAAAAATGGTCTTTTGAATGTCATTTTTACCTATCGATTTTATGGCTTTTTCTGGCGTAGTTTGACGTGCTGATTGCAACGGTACCATTGGATCGGGTGGATTTGATGTATTTTTCGACTCAGCCCAATTTGATGGAAAAAGCTGCTATTGGTCGAGAAGGCACTTCCATAAGGGGAGCCATCAAAAATGGTCTTTTGAATGTCATTTTTACCTATCGATTTTATGGCTTTTTCTGGCGTTGTTTGACGTGCTGATTGCAACGGTACCATTGGATCGGGTGGATTTGATGTATTTTTCGACTCAGCCCAATTTGATGGAAAAAGCCACTATTGGTCGAGAAGGCACTTCCATAAGGGAGCCATCAAAAATGGTCTTTTGAATGTCATTTTTACCTATCGATTTTATGGCTTTTTCTGGCGTAGTTTGACGTGCTGATTGCAACGGTACCATTGGATCGGGTGGATTTGATGTATTTTTCGACTCAGCCCAATTTGATGGAAAAAGCCGCTATTGGTCGAGAAGGCACTTCCATAACGGGAGCCATCAAAAATGGTCTTTTGAATGTCATTTTTACCTATCGATTTTATGGCTTTTTCTGGCGTAGTTTGACGTGCTGATTGCAACGGTACCATTGGATCGGGTGGATTTGATGTATTTTTCGACTCAGCCCAATTTGATGGAAAAAGCCGCTATTGGTCGAGAAGGCACTTCCATAACGGGAGCCATCAAAAATGGTCTTTTGAATGTCATTTTTACCTATCGATTTTATGGCTTTTTCTGGCGTAGTTTGACGTGCTGATTGCAACGGTACCATTGGATCGGATGGATTTGATGTATTTTTCGACTCAGCCCTATTTGATGGAAAAAGCCGCTATTGGTCGAGAAGGCACTTCCATAAGGGAGCCATCAAAAATGGTCTTTTGAATGTCATTTTTACCTATCGATTTTATGGCTTTTTCTGGCGTAGTTTGACGTGCTGATTGCAACGGTACCATTGGATCGGGTGGATTTGATGTATTTTTCGACTCAGCCCAATTTGATGGAAAAAGCCGCTATTGGTCGAGAAGGCACTTCCATAAGGGGAGCCATCAAAAATGGTCTTTTGAATGTCATTTTTACCTATCGATTTTATGGCTTTTTCTGGCGTAGTTTGACGTGCTGATTGCAACGGTACCATTGGATCGGGTGGATTTGATGTATTTTTCGACTCAGCCCAATTTGATGGAAAAAGCCGCTATTGGTCAAGAAGGCACTTCCATAAGGGAGCCATCAAAAATGGTCTTTTGAATGTCATTTTTACCTATCGATTTTATGGCTTTTTCTGGCGTAGTTTGACGTGCTGATTGCAACGGTACCATTGGATCGGGTGGATTTGATGTATTTTTCGACTCAGCCCAATTTGATGGAAAAAGCCGCTATTGGTCAAGAAGGCACTTCCATAAGGGAGCCATCAAAAATGGTCTTTTGAATGTCATTTTTACCTATCGATTTTATGGCTTTTTCTGGCGTAGTTTGACGTGCTGATTGCAACGGTACCATTGGATCGGGTGGATTTGATGTATTTTTCGACTCAGCCCAATTTGATGGAAAAAGCCGCTATTGGTCGAGAAGGCACTTCCATAACGGGAGCCATCAAAAATGGTCTTTTGAATGTCATTTTTACCTATCGATTTTATGGCTTTTTCTGGCGTAGTTTGACGTGCTGATTGCAACGGTACCATTGGATCGGGTGGATTTGATGTATTTTTCGACTCAGCCCAATTTGATGGAAAAAGCCGCTATTGGTCGAGAAGGCACTTCCATAACGGGAGCCATCAAAAATGGTCTTTTGAATGTCATTTTTACCTATCGATTTTATGGCTTTTTCTGGCGTAGTTTGACGTGCTGATTGCAATGGTTCCATTGGATCGGGTGGATTTGATGTATTTTTCGACTCAGCCCAATTTGATGGAAAAAGCCGCTATTGGTCGAGAAGGCACTTCCATAAGGGAGCCATCAAAAATGGTCTTTTGAATGTCATTTTTACCTATCGATTTTATGGCTTTTTCTGGCGTAGTTTGACGTGCTGATTGCAACGGTACCATTGGATCGGGTGGATTTGATGTATTTTTCGACTCAGCCCAATTTGATGGAAAAAGACGCTATTGGTCGAGAAGGCACTTCCATAAGGGAGCCATCAAAAATGGTCTTTCGAATGTCATTTTTACCTATCGATTTTATGGCTTTTTCTGGCGTAGTTTGACGTGCTGATTGCAACGGTACCATTGGATCGGGTGGATTTGATGTATTTTTCGACTCAGCCCAATTTGATGGAAAAAGCCGCAATTGGTCGAGAAGGCACTTCCATA
The DNA here is from genome assembly GCA_963457665.1 of Thysanoteuthis rhombus. Taxonomy (NCBI): domain Eukaryota; kingdom Metazoa; phylum Mollusca; class Cephalopoda; order Oegopsida; family Thysanoteuthidae; genus Thysanoteuthis; species Thysanoteuthis major. The sequence goes on from CAUOPZ010000299.1 coordinate 28,811, forward strand.
ACGGAAGCCATCAAAAATGGTCTTTTGAATGTCATTTTTACCTATCGATTTTATGGCTTTTTCTGGCGTAGTTTGACGTGCTGATTGCAACGGTACCATTGGATCGGGTGGATTTGATGTATTTTTCGACTCAGCCTAATTTGATGGAAAAAGCCGCTATTGGTCGAGAAGGCACTTCTATAACGGGAGCCATCAAAAATGGTCTTTTGAATGTCATTTTTACCTATCGATTTTATGGCTTTTTCTGGCGTAGTTTGACGTGCTGATTGCAACGGTACCATTGGATCGGGTGGATTTGATGTATTTTTCGACTCAGCCCAATTTGATGGAAAAAGCCGCTATTGGTCGAGAAGGCACTTCCATAACGGGAGCCATCAAAAATGGTCTTTTGAATGTCATTTTTACCTATCGATTTTATGGCTTTTTCTGGCGTAGTTTGACGTGCTGATTGCAACGGTACCATTGGATCGGGTGGATTTGATGTATTTTTCGACTCAGCCCAATTTGATGGAAAAAGCCGCTATTGGTCGAGAAGGCACTTCCATAAGGGAGCCATCAAAAATGGTCTTTTGAATGTCATTTTTACCTATCGATTTTATGGCTTTTTCTGGCGTAGTTTGACGTGCTGATTGCAACGGTACCATTGGATCGGGTGGATTTGATGTATTTTTCGACTCAGCCCAATTTGATGGAAAAAGCCGCTATTGGTCGAGAAGGCACTTCCATAACGGGAGCCATCAAAAATGGTCTTTTGAATGTCATTTTTACCTATCGATTTTATGGCTTTTTCTGGCGTAGTTTGACGTGCTGATTGCAACAGTACCATTGGATCGGGTGGATTTGATGTATTTTTCGACTCAGCCCAATTTGATGGAAAAAGCCGCTATTGGTCGAGAAGGCACTTCCATAACGGGAGCCATCAAAAATGGTCTTTTGAATGTCATTTTTACCTATCGATTTTATGGCTTTTTCTGGCGTAGTTTGACGTGCTGATTGCAACGGTACCATTGGATCGGGTGGATTTGATGTATTTTTCGACTCAGCCCAATTTGATGGAAAAAGCCGCTATTGGTCGAGAAGGCACTTCCATAAGGGAGCCATCAAAAATGGTCTTTTGAATGTCATTTTTACCTATCGATTTTATGGCTTTTTCTGGCGTAGTTTGACGTGCTGATTGCAACGGTACCATTGGATCGGGTGGATTTGATGTATTTTTCGACTCAGCCCAATTTGATGGAAAAAGCTGCTATTGGTCGAGAAGGCACTTCCATAAGGGAGCCATCAAAAATGGTCTTTTGAATGTCATTTTTACCTATCGATTTTATGGCTTTTTCTGGCGTAGTTTGACGTGCTGATTGCAACGGTACCATTGGATCGGGTGGATTTGATGTATTTTTCGACTCAGCCCAATTTGATGGAAAAAGCCGCTATTGGTCGAGAAGGCACTTCCATAAGGGAGCCATCAAAAATGGTCTTTTGAATGTCATTTTTACCCATCGATTTTATGGCTTTTTCTGGCGTAGTTTGACGTGCTGATTGCAACGGTACCATTGGATCGGGTGGATTTGATGTATTTTTCGAATCAGCCCAATTTGATGGAAAAAGCCGCTATTGGTCGTGAAGGCACTTCCATAAGGGAGCCATCAAAAATGGTCTTTCGAATGTCATTTTTACCTATCGATTTTATGGCTTTTTCTGGCGTAGTTTGACGTGCTGATTGCAACGGTACCATTGGATCGGGTGGATTTGATGTATTTTTCGACTCAGCCCAATTTGATGGAAAAAGCCGCTATTGGTCGAGAAGGCACTTCCATAACGGGAGCCATCAAAAATGGTCTTTTGAATGTCATTTTTACCTATCGATTTTATGGCTTTTTCTGGCGTAGTTTGACGTGCTGATTGCAACGGTACCATTGGATCGGGTGGATTTGATGTATTTTTGACTCAGCCCAATTTGATGGAAAAAGCCGCTATTGGTCGAGAAGGCACTTCCATAAGGGAGCCATCAAAAATGGTCTTTTGAATGTCATTTTTACCCATCGATTTTATGGCTTTTTCTGGCGTAGTTTGACGTGCTGATTGCAACGGTACCATTGGATCGGGTGGATTTGATGTATTTTTCGACTCAGCCCAATTTGATGGAAAAAGCCGCTATTGGTCAAGAAAGCACTTCCATAAGGGAGCCATCAAAAATGGTCTTTCGAATGTCATTTTTACCTATCGATTTTATGGCTTTTTCTGGCGTAGTTTAACGTGCTGATTGCAACGGTACCATTGGATTGGGTGGATTTGATGTATTCTTCGACTCAGCCCAATTTGATGGAAAAAGCCGCTATTGGTCGAGAAGGCACTTCCATAAGGGAGCCATCAAAAATGGTCTTTTGAATGTCATTTTTACCTATCGATTTTATGGCTTTTTCTGGCGTAGTTTGACGTGCTGATTGCAACGGTACCATTGGATCGGGTGGATTTGATGTATTTTTCGACTCAGCCCAATTTGATGGAAAAAGCTGCTATTGGTCGAGAAGGCACTTCCATAAGGGAGCCATCAAAAATGGTCTTTTGAATGTCATTTTTACCTATCGATTTTATGGCTTTTTCTGGCGTAGTTTGACGTGCTGATTGCAACGGTACCATTGGATCGGGTGGATTTGATGTATTTTTCGACTCAGCCCAATTTGATGGAAAAAGCCGCTATTGGTCGAGAAGGCACTTCCATAACGGGAGCCATCAAAAATGGTCTTTTGAATGTCATTTTTACCTATCGATTTTATGGCTTTTTCTGGCGTAGTTTGACGTGCTGATTGCAACAGTACCATTGGATCGGGTGGATTTGATGTATTTTTCCACTCAGCCCAATCTGATGGAAAAAGCCGCTATTGGCCGAGAAGGCACTTCCATAACGGGAGCCATCAAAAATGGTCTTTTGAATGTCATTTTTACCTATCGATTTTATGGCTTTTTCTGGCGTAGTTTGACGTGCTGATTGCAACGGTACCATTGGATCGGGTGGATTTGATGTATTTTTCGACTCAGCCCAATTTGATGGAAAAAGCCGCTATTGGTCGAGAAGGCACTTCCATAAGGGAGCCATCAAAAATGGTCTTTTGAATGTCATTTTTACCTATCGATTTTATGGCTTTTTCTGGCGTAGTTTGACGTGCTGATTGCAACGGTACCATTGGATCGGGTGGATTTGATGTATTTTTCGACTCAGCCCAATTTGATGGAAAAAGCCGCTATTGGTCGAGAAGGCACTTCCATAACGGGAGCCATCAAAAATGGTCTTTTGAATGTCATTTTTACCTATCGATTTTATGGCTTTTTCTGGCGTAGTTTGATGTGCTGATTGCAACGGTACCATTGGATCGGGTGGATTTGATGTATTTTTCGACTCAGCCCAATTTGATGGAAAAAGCCGCTATTGGTCGAGAAGGCACTTCCATAACGGGAGCCATCAAAAATGGTCTTTTGAATGTCATTTTTACCTATCGATTTTATGGCTTTTTCTGGCGTAGTTTGACGTGCTGATTGAAACGGTACCATTGGATCGGGTGGATTTGATGTATTTTTCGACTCAGCCCAATTTGATGGAAAAAGCCGCTATTGGTCGAGAAGGCACTTCCATAACGGGAGCCATCAAAAATGGTCTTTTGAATGTCATTTTTACCTATCGATTTTATGGCTTTTTCTGGCGTAGTTTGACGTGCTGATTGCAACGGTACCATTGGATCGGGTGGATTTGATGTATTTTTCGACTCAGCCCAATTTGATGGAAAAAGCCGCTATTGGTCGAGAAGGCACTTCCATAACGGGAGCCATCAAAAATGGTCTTTTGAATGTCATTTTTACCTATCGATTTTATGGCTTTTTCTGGCGTAGTTTGACGTGCTGATTGCAACGGTACCATTGGATCGGGTGGATTTGATGTATTTTTCGACTCAGCCCAATTTGATGGAAAAAGCCGCTATTGGTCGAGAAGGCACTTCCATAAGGGAGCCATCAAAAATGGTCTTTTGAATGTCATTTTTACCTATCGATTTTATGGCTTTTTCTGGCGTAGTTTGACGTGCTGATTGCAACGGTACCATTGGATCGGGTGGATTTGATGTATTTTTCGACTCAGCCCAATTTGATGGAAAAAGCCGCTATTGGTCGAGAAGGCACTTCCATAACGGGAGCCATCAAAAATGGTCTTTTGAATGTCATTTTTACCTATCGATTTTATGGCTTTTTCTGGCGTAGTTTGACGTGCTGATTGCAACGGTACCATTGGATCGGGTGGATTTGATGTATTTTTCGACTCAGCCCAATTTGATGGAAAAAAGCCGCTATTGGTCGAGAAGGCACTTCCATAAGGGAGCCATCAAAAATGGTCTTTTGAATGTCATTTTTACCTATCGATTTTATGGCTTTTTTCTGGCGTAGTTTGACGTGCTGATTGCAACGGTACCATTGGATCGGGTGGATTTGATGTATTTTTTCGACTCAGCCCAATTTGATGGAAAAAGCCGCTATTGGTCGAGAAGGCACTTCCATAACGGGGAGCCATCAAAAATGGTCTTTTGAATGTCATTTTTACCTATCGATTTTTATGGCTTTTTTCTGGCGTAGTTTGACGTGCTGATTGCAACAGTTACCATTGGATCGGGGTGGATTTGATGTATTTTTTCGACTCAGCCCAATTTGATGGGAAAAAGCCGCTATTGGTCGAGGAAGGCACTTCCATAAGGGAGCCATCAAAAATGGTCTTTTGAATGTCATTTTTACCTATCGATTTTATGGCTTTTTCTGGCGTAGTTTGACGTGCTGATTGCAACGGTAACCATTGGATCGGGTGGATTTGATGTATTTTTTCGGACTCAGCCCAATTTGATGGAAAAAAGCCGCTATCTGTCGAGAAGGCACTTCCATAAGGGAGCCATCAAAAATGGTCTTTTGAATGTCATTTTTTACCTATCGATTTTATGGGCTTTTCCTGGGCGTAGTTTGACGTGCTGATTGCAACGGTACCATTGGATCGGGTGGATTTGATGTATTTTTTCGACTCAGCCCAATTTGATTGAAAAAAGCCGCTATCTGTCGAGAAGGCACTTCCATAAAGGGAGCCATCAAAAATGGTCTTTTTGAATGTCATTTTTACCTATCGATTTTATGGCTTTTTCTGGCGTAGTTTGGACGTGCTGATTGCAATGGTACCATTGGATCGGGTGGATTTGATGTATTTTTTCGACTCAGCCCAATTTGATGGAAAAAAGCCGCTATTGGTCGAGAAGGCACTTCCATAAGGGAGCCATCAAAAAATGGTCTTTTGAATGTCATTTTTACCTATCGATTTTATGGCTTTTTTCTGGCGTAGTTTGACGTGCTGATTGCAACGGTTACCATTGGATCGGGTGGATTTGATGTATTTTTTCGACTCAGCCCAATTTGATGGAAAAATCCGCTATTGGTCGAGAAGGCACTTCCATAAGGGAGCCATCAAATATGGTCTTTCGAATGTCATTTTTACCTATCGATTTTATGGCTTTTTTCTGGCGTAGTTTGGACGTGCTGATTGCAACGGTACCATTGGATCGGGTGGATTTGATGTATTTTTCGACTCAGCCCAATTTGATGGAAAAAGCCGCAATTGGTCGAGAAGGCACTTCCATAACGGAAGCCATCAAAAATGGTCTTTTGAATGTCATTTTTTACCTATCGATTTTTATGGCTTTTTCTGGCGTAGTTTGACGTGCTGATTGCAACGGTACCATTGGATCGGGTGGATTTGATGTATTTTTCGACTCAGCCCAATTTGATGGAAAAAAGCCGCTATTGGTCGAGAAGGCACTTCCATAACGGGAGCCATCAAAAATGGTCTTTTGAATGTCATTTTTACCTATCGATTTTATGGCTTTTTTCTGGCGTAGTTTGACGTGCTGATTGCAACGGTACCATTGGATCGGGTGGATTTGATGTATTTTTCGACTCAGCCCAATTTGATGGAAAAAAGCCGCTATTGGTCGAGAAGGCACTTCCATAAGGGAGCCATCAAAAATGGTCTTTTGAATGTCATTTTTTACCTATCGATTTTATGGCTTTTTTCTGGCGTAGTTTGACGTGCTGATTGCAAACGGTACCATTGGATCGGGTGGATTTGATGTATTTTTTCGACTCAGCCCCAATTTGATGGAAAAAAGCCGCTATTGGTCGAGAAGGCACTTCCATAACGGGAGCCATCAAAAATGGTTCTTTTGAATGTCATTTTTACCTATCGATTTTTATGGCTTTTTTCTGGGCGTAGTTTGACGTGCTGATTGCAACGGTACCATTGGATCGGGTGGATTTGATGTATTTTTCGACCTCAGCCCAATTTGATGGAAAAAGCCGCTATTGGTCGAGAAGGCACTTCCATAACGGGAGCCATCAAAAATGGTCTTTTTGAATGTCATTTTTACCTATCGATTTTATGGCTTTTTTCTGGCGTAGTTTGACGTGCTGATTGCAACGGTACCATTGGATCGGGTGGATTTGATGTATTTTTTCGACTCAGCCCAATTTGATGGAAAAAGCCGCTATTGGTCGAGAAGGCACTTCCATAAGGGAGCCATCAAAAATTGTCTTTTGAATGTCATTTTTTACCTATCGATTTTATGGCTTTTTTCTGGCGTAGTTTGACGTGCTGATTGCAAACGGTACCATTGGATCGGGTGGATTTGATGTATTTTTCGACTCAGCCCAATTTGATGGAAAAAGCCGCTATTGGTCGAGAAGGCAACTTCCATAAGGGAGCCATCAAAAATGGTCCTTTTGAATGTCATTTTTTACCTATCGATTTTATGGCTTTTTCTGGCGTAGTTTTGGACGTGCTGATTGCAACGGTACCATTGGATCGGGTGGATTTGATGTATTTTTTCGGACTCAGCCCAATTTGATGGAAAAAGCCGCTATTGGTCGAGAAGGCACTTCCATAAGGGAGCCATCAAAAATGGTCTTTTGAATGTCATTTTTACCTATCGATTTTATGGCTTTTTTCTGGGCGTAGTTTGACGTGCTGATTGCAACGGTACCATTGGATCGGGTGGATTTTGATGTATTTTTCGACTCAGCCCAATTTGATGGAAAAAAACCGCTATTGGTCGAGAAGGCACTTCCATAACGGGGAGCCATCAAAAATGGTCTTTTGAATGTCATTTTTTACCTATCGATTTTATGGCTTTTTTCTGGCGTAGTTTGACGTGCTGATTGCAACGGTTACCATTGGATCGGGTGGATTTGATGTATTTTTCGACTCAGCCCAATTTGATGGAAAAAAGCCGCTATTGGTCGAGAAGGCACTTCCATAACGGGAGCCATCAAAAAATGGTCTTTTGAATGTCATTTTTACCTATCGATTTTATGGCTTTTTTCTGGCGTAGTTTGACGTGCTGATTGCAACGGTACCATTGGATCGGGTGGATTTGATGTATTTTTTCGACTCAGCCCAATTTGATGGAAAAAAAACGCTATTGGTCCGAGAAGGCACTTCCATAAGGGAGCCATCAAAAATGGTCCTTTTGAATGTCATTTTTACCTATCGATTTTATGGCTTTTTCTGGCGTAGTTGGACGTGCTGATTGCAACGGTACCATTGGATCGGGTGGATTTGATGTATTTTTCGACTAAGCCCAATTTGATGGAAAAAGCCGCTATTGGTCGAGAAGGCACTTCCATAACGGAAGCCATCAAAAATGGTCTTTTGAATGTCATTTTTACCTATCGATTTTATGGCTTTTTCTGGCGTAGTTTGACGTGCTGATTGCAACGGTACCATTGGATCGGGTGGATTTGATGTATTTTTCGACTCAGCCCAATTTGATGGAAAAAGCCGCTATTGGTCGAGAAGGCACTTCCATAACGGGAGCCATCAAAAATGGTCTTTTGAATGTCATTTTTACCTATCGATTTTATGGCTTTTTCTGGCGTAGTTTGACGTGCTGATTGCAACGGTACCATTGGATCGGGTGGATTTGATGTATTTTTCGACTCAGCCCAATTTGATGGAAAAAGCCGCTATTGGTCGAGAAGGCACTTCCATAACGGGAACCATCAAAAATGGTCTTTTGAATGTCATTTTTACCTATCGATTTTATGGCTTTTTCTGGCGTAGTTTGACGTGCTGATTGCAACGGTACCATTGGATCGGGTGGATTTGATGTATTTTTCGACTCAGCCCAATTTGATGGAAAAAGCCGCTATTGGTCGAGATGGCACTTCCATAAGGGAGCCATCAAAAATGGTCTTTTGAATGTCATTTTTACCCATCGATTTTATGGCTTTTTCTGGCGTAGTTTGACGTGCTGATTGCAACGGTACCATTGGATCGGGTGGATTTGATGTATTTTTCGACTCAGCCCAATTTGATGGAAAAAGCCGCTATTGGTCGAGAAGGCACTTCCATAAGGGAGCCATCAAAAATGGTCTTTCGAATGTCATTTTTACCTATCGATTTTATGGCTTTTTCTGGCGTAGTTTGACGTGCTGATTGCAACGGTACCATTGGATCGGGTGGATTTGATGTATTTTTCGACTCAGCCCAATTTGATGGAAAAAGCCGCTATTGGTCGAGAAGGCACTTCCATAACGGGAGCCATCAAAAATGGTCTTTTGAATGTCATTTTTACCTATCGATTTTATGGCTTTTTCTGGCGTAGTTTGACGTGCTGATTGCAACGGTACCATTGGATCGGGTGGATTTGATGTATTTTTCGACTCAGCCCAATTTGATGGAAAAAGCCGCTATTGGTCGAGAAGGCACTTCCATAAGGGAGCCATCAAAAATGGTCTTTTGAATGTCATTTTTACCTATCGATTTTATGGCTTTTTCTGGCGTAGTTTGACGTGCTGATTGCAACGGTACCATTGGATCGGGTGGATTTGATGTATTTTTCGACTCAGCCCAATTTGATGGAAAAAGCCGCTATTGGTCGAGAAGGCACTTCCATAACGGGAGCCATCAAAAATGGTCTTTTGAATGTCATTTTTACCTATCGATTTTATGGCTTTTTCTGGCGTAGTTTGACGTGCTGATTGCAACGGTACCATTGGATCGGGTGGATTTGATGTATTTTTCGACTCAGCCCAATTTGATGGAAAAAGCCGCTATTGGTTGAGAAGGCACTTCCATAAGGGAGCCATCAAAAATGGTCTTT